>JAQFYC010001297.1:0-36470 GCA_034694165.1 Tomocerus mixtus | reverse complement strand
ATAATATTAATTACGTACATGCATAGAAAATCCAAATCACATTAACAATTACATTTCTATGTAACAAATATTTCACAGAGTACGTGCTTGTGACTTGTGTCCAAGCAGATAGTAGATAGCAATAACAGCTAAGTCACCTTAGTACTAAAGAGTTCGCACTTAGTTTTATCAGCCTACAATATTGACGTGTTACACTTACAATTACTTTTTACAAATGTGACACTTCCTCTACATTTTTTTGTGAATGTCATTTTCTAGTTATATCATAAAGAAAAAGGAAAATAAAAGGGTTGGTAGTTTGTAGTAGTTATTACGAATTACGAGCAAATAAGTACATAGAGTATAAGTGCATAGTATACTACTAGTTAGTTGATAATTGGTAAATATTATTACATTTACATTCAAAGCAAAGTGACAATGGTCATTATTATTATGTATATTTTGTGATTAGTGTAATAGTGCATAAATTGTTTCTTTATTGCTAGTAGTCTAGTTCTAGTACTACTAAAAGCTAAATAATTGTTTTGTTTTATGTCTTACGTAGATTTACGAGCTTATGTACTTTACTTACCTTAAGGGAGCTTACCCACGCACGTGTAATTAGCAATTAGCTACTCTTTCGTTAATAGCAGATTTTAGATGTCCCATTAAATTTCTTCTTTGCACCAGTTCATTGGACTCATAGATAAGTTAGGTAAGGTAAGGTAGTTAGGTAATCTCTTTATTTTAAGTGGGCTTTCAAATATTGTCATTTACAGAAGTGAAGCCTTGGTTCTAGCTAAAAATGGAGGTTGGCTTGTGTAATAAGGCCAAAAGGTCTACCCTTCAGTTTTCCCAAGCTAGAATAAATAATGGCGTTCGGAATACAAAGTTTGTAGTTTTCCAGGTCATTGTCTGTTCCTGATATAAAATAGACAAAGCTTGTTATGAGCATTATAGTAACTAAACTAGGATCTATGAACTATTGAGCTATATCCCCTTTTACCTTGACTTGGCTTGAACGTGTCATGGAAAATCCCTAGCTATAGCTAGAGTCCATAAACTTTAACGGATCTACTGAAATAAAGGATGTAAAATTTATTTGTGATATACCTATTGTAGTATATGATACCGACATTATATTTGTAGTAGTATAGATTATTACGACAAATTATATTAATACCCATGTAAAGTATCGTTCGTAACGTAGTCCATTTATCTTATTGTCAGTTTTAGTACATCAATAATATAACATTATAACATTTCACAACATGCGAGAGTAAATTCTGGTACTTATCGGTATACTAGTAGTAGGATAGGACTCCTTATCAGGATCTAATACAATTCTGAACGATTAGTTTAAGTATGGACATGGACAATATCATTTGGAAATATCTAGCAGAGAAAGAGATTGAACTGTGCGATCTATCCGTAAGAAACTCGCAACTCATTCAGGAAATATGGGTCACTCGATCATTTAATTTTATTTGGCTAACGGAAAGTACTGGCTCACCCTAGAGACCCTCTTCACGGATTTCAATCCGTTTCATTTCGCTACACGATCCATCATACGTATAGTAACTACCTATAACTTTGTATTAGATAGTAAGTAGTAAATATGTAAGTAAATATTAAGGATGAATACTATTGTAAATGTTATAAAATGATTTCTTATCTAAAATCTTACATTTACATTAGCTATAGGCACATAATGTGGACCTTTCTTAAATCAACAAGCCTTTCTATTTCGTAGCATGATGTCTCTTGATCTCGTAATAAATCTTAAAACCAAATCTTGTGTATTAGCCAGTCCAACTCGTGTGCAAGTAGAAAAGATGAAAGTTGAAAAGGAAAACTGTGTAGAGTACAGTATATCTGCTATTCTGCACTGCATTACAATTTTATGTCGACAATATCTGATCTGATCAAATAGTCTGGCATGGCATGGCTTGTCTGCATGTTCTTGTCTTGTCTTTAGCTTCTACATTGTGTCGACTAGCCAAGCCAGATACCAGCAGCAGCAGCCCGTGAGTCTGAGCATTCAAATGCAAGTTAAATCAATTAGAGATACAGAACAGATTATAATTTATAATGAAAAATGAAATTATTCAAGATTAAAAGATTATGCAAACACAAGTAATTTGCTTACAGCTAATTGTACATGCAAACCATAAATGCAGACATAAAATTAAGGCTTGCCCAAAATAATTTCAACATAAATAAATACAGCTTACTATAATTAAATATATGTTATATACTTAAATATACAACATACATTTTGATGGAAAATAATGCTATGCGATCTACCTTTTTGGTTTGTACACAAACCAGCAAGGTTTAGGAAATGCAAAATTTTGGTTAGCATAATGTAATATCAGTTTTAGAAGTGATAGAACAAAATACATAAGCAAGAGATTCAATTTAACGAATCCAATTCTATTATCTATGTCAAGCTATGGGTACCTTGTCTGATTATGTAACTATTTTAGTATTGGGTTTAATAAATAGTTTTTTAACTTAATTCTTGAACAATGATCTTTGGGCGATAAACCAATCTGCAAGTAATTTTGACACAATTATTTATTAACTTTGATTAAGAAAGTGTGCAATTCTGTAATTGTACATATTTATATGTTTCCGAAATTCCATAAGCCTGACTAAAAAATAAAATATTTAAATATGTGTTTTGTGTTGGTATCTGTATTTACATATATATTGATTTTCTATGTGCTGTCAACTGCCCTGTTCTTCAGTGTAGAGTTTATATTGTTCCCTACAAATTCAAGTGCCTAAGTAGTATTTACATGTACGTATTTTATCGAATAATTACATTATTGTTGTATTTTTGAATATGGTTTTGCAAACCTAGAACAGATAATTGAAAAGATATTACTTTATCTCAACTCTATCTGTATCTCTAAACTTTATCTTTAAGGCAATAGGGGAACTGCAATTCTTTAGCTAATGAACATACAATTTGATAAGACACGTCACACGTAAACTAAAGTAACGTGTTCGTTTCGCATTTTCATAGTGTAAGCATTAAAATGGAAAAATTAAATTATTGACTGTGCAGGAAGTGAAGCAATAGCAATCTGTCCAAAAGTATGTAATATTTTGCAGCTTTTCTTTTGTAGTCATTTGAAGTCATGAATCATCTTCGGGGCATCTGGCATTCCTTGCTTTTAGTGGACCAGCCTACCTTCACGCAATAGAATTAAATGATATGATCACGAAAAAACTGTTACATTACGAACACAATAAGCCAAGATATTGTGGATAAACGTGGGCAATAATATTAAGGAGTATTAGGTATCAGATCTATCTATCTACAAAGTCTACAATGCATTATGTTACTGAAGGATTTAACTTACATTTTATTATCGCGTGCTATTTGGTGCTGTGGAAAAAATCAATTCATTTTGGTTTTGGATTCTTTATTAGCTTATTAATATTTTGCACTCAATACTATGTTGGTGTTAAGTATTAGAGCTAAAATATTTCTTGCCATATCATACATTCATTTATCATTGTATGATTTACAAACATTCCGATTTGCTCTCCTTTTTTCTCTGTTTAAAGTGCAATTCAGCACAATGGAGTTCTACTTTTAAGTAGCACTAGTGAAATCATCAATAAATTCTATATTTATAGTCTAATGTGTTCAAAATCACAATCAGGGATATCACGGACTGTAAAAATGTTGCAATGGCAAGCATTTAGTATCTTTTGTTTTAGGAACGGACTCCTTGTCGAAATAAACAAAAGGGGTATAAAAGTTTGATGACTAATGACTTGTGTTTTGCAATTATAATGACTTAATGATCTATTAATGAGAATAAACTGTTTTCGACAGATATGATATGACTATATGACTCAACTTGCTCCTTTTGTTTATGTTTATAAAATTCTTTAATCGATCTGACTCTGCAACTCTGCATTCATAGCACAGTTTAGTGCACTTTTAGTTTGGCCTGGTATGGCATGACTATTACCATTTCCTAGTTATTTTGTTACTTCATTTGCATTTGTTGCGCTGTCAGCGTCTTTGATACTGAATATATTCTAATAATGTTCTAAAGCAATTGCTCTTGCAACACTTAGCAATAGACACGACTTTTTGTTAAAAAATTACAGAGGATTTGATACTCTTATTTAGAATATCTGTTCTTATATTTTATGCTTACAGTTACATTACAGACATTCCAATCTCTCTTAATTGTTAGCTATTAGCTATGTAGATTAACAATACATAAGCTACAGGATTCATTCTACTGTGTAATAAAAAGCTAAGCGCTTACTATCTCTAGGCGTTACAAACAAGATACATAACTAGTTACATTTACATTTTACATTACAGTGCTTCGATAAAATAAACTTTATATGCACCTTGACTCTTAGTTATTTAGTATTGAAGAGAGAATAAAAAGAAGAGTACAAGTTTGTAAGTAAATTGCTCTGAAGAATTTCCAACTAAGGTGTTAATATTCCTCTTCCATTAGCACCTTAACGATACAAACCGGGGAGAGATTTAGAAAAGGTATTTATTTATCAAGTCCAATTGTAGAACCATAATGTGACGTCATGTGGCTTGGCCACGACCTCTTCCCTTGCCTTAATTCTTACATCTTAGTTCTTACCCTATGGTTTTTTTTTGTTTCTCCTGATATTTGTATAGGCATTGTCACCTTTATTCGATTCTATTGCACTCTGACAAATTTTGACAATACCTACCCTAAGACAAAGCTTTCCTTAAGCAAACTCAAAACTTCTTATGGGCCGGGCCTTCTTATTTCTTATCATGTAACTCTATGTAATGTAAAGGGAAAAGTGTCTCATTGTTAGAGTTACTACTGTACTATATATGTTGCTTAGGGCGTTATATCACTCCCAGTGTGAATGACGCTAGGAATTCCTCAACTTTTTTCTGTGTGTCTTAGATAGATATGCGGACAGAGACACAATAATAATGCCTAGAAGCCTAAGCTTCCTCACAAACGAATTAAACATATTCATTTCAAAGGAATATCTTACATATAAATAACAATAGAGTCTATTAACGTAATAGTGCTATAATACATTATTACCTTACCTTAAGTTACCTTACCTAAATATATAGGATTGGCTTTTATACAGAATATGTGCCTATATAACTACTTTAAAGACACCCTGGCCTGGTCTGGTCTGAAACTTACTGAGACTCGAATCATCAGACTGTGATCGACCCTGTCCTGTGAAAAACAGGGAGGGACGAAGACGAAAGAAGGAGAAAGAAATGAAGGCAAAATGTATGTACAGTACTGTAGATTAGGATACGTGACAGGTCGACAGCCTTCCAAATCAAAGCAAAACCAAGTCTACAGGTAGTCGTTGAGTGGAGTCAAATAAATCTACAGCTTAACAAAAGTAATTCCCTTCAAATTCAGAATTAGAATATTCAAGGCCTATCCTCTTCTGTGCTCGTCATACATAAGTAACCTTTTCAGGTGGCTACGGATACAGCACAGAAGTTAACTGATTTAATACAACGAGTTTTCATTCAATTGAGTAATAAACAAGTTTACTAGCCTTTGCCTACTCGACATTTTTCTCCATGACCGATTCTGTTTGGGATTCTGATTCTGCTGATGTAAGAATTGGGGAACAGGAGGTAAGTCAGACTATTATTTACATGTAAATACTATTAGAAGCTATTATAGTACTTCTCTTTGCTACCAAAGTACTTATACCGAAATCGACGACATAGTAGCCCTGGTATATAATATAATATGTACTATTGTTTCAGGCACAATATTTGCCGCAAAAAGATGTACATGGGGTATTATTTCGTCCATGGGCTATTACAGTTTCAAGTTTCAAGTGCAAAATTTTAATTTTGTCACACAAGTTTGTAAAAAGAGTAATGGCAAGTAAAAAGTAATGATTTTCGCTGAAAAGCTACTTTTCTTACGGGAGTTACTAATTTTCTGTCTTCTTCTTCAGACATTGTCAAGGAACTGACATGCAAATCATAGATACCTATACAAATAGATATTCCTTTTTGATATTTCGTATCTTACCTTATTCTGCCTTTCCTGAGTCGAATTCAGGTGCCATTATATGGGGCTTTTTACAGTTTGAAATGCAATTAAGCAAGAAAAATATCTAAATAGGGACCCAGGGGGGCACTAATGTGTTCTGGGAGATTATTTCGCCGATTACGGTAAGTAGGTAGGTATGTCTTCCATTTATAGAGGAGTAGGCATTGTTTTTCTATCCAGCACCTTAAAAGTAAACGTGCTACATTTTTGAGGATAAAATTAGCTACCATTTTCTTAAAATTTTCTATTCCACAATACACAGAGTTGTAAACGTTTAGGAGATTGTATAACATCTTGCCTTTCATTCCTCCGATCACATCAGAATGCATAATAGCGATGATTAAACAGATTAGTCATCCTCACCATTTTCTTTTTTTCTCTCAATTGTAGAGGCAATCGCATACAATTACTGTTATAAAGGTAGGCAAGGCCACATTGGATTTTCGCCGACGCAATTTCTTTACTGTGCCATCTTATCTAATCGTTTTGATGCAGCAGAGTAGCATTTTAGACATTAATGGATAATAAATACATACTACTGTACTGCAAATATGAACAATTAGTCTCAAACAGTAGCCAAACCACTAGGGGTAGGGAAAATAATGCATTACATTATATACATCACGCTGCCATTAAATTACGTTATTACAGTAATACTAACTATGACAATAGCTAACTGCTTTGCTGTAGGTATTGTGTCTCTAGCGTTAGTAAGAAAAATTAAATTGTCTGCAATTCTTGAAATCTTGAAGAACAGAATAGTTTTCTCAAAAAGAAAGAGAGAGGAAATATAAATGTCTACAGTGTACATATATGTAGTAGCTCTCTAGGTTATGTTTCCAATCACATTCTCTTTATATCTGTAGTACAAATAGGTATATGCAAAATGGAAGTAAGTTAAGTATAAATAAGTAGATATTTAACTTTTCTTAGGATTTGCGCTTTGAAGTTGGAAAATGTGCAAATTATTGCTAGTAGTATGTAATCTGTAGTGTACTAGTCTATCAAGATAACGCATCAAGGTATCTATTGTAAACTACCATCTCTTTTTACTTATCTTATCTTGCTGATTCATAAACGGTTAACGTAACGTAACGTAATGTAACAATAGAAAAGATCAGTCATTATATTCACTATTGAATTGATGTGATGCTGTTAGGTAAGGCCATACCAGACCAGGCCAGGTAAAGAGTAAAGGGAATGAAAAGCAAAACCCTTTTGCAAATTTCACCAAAATCCTCTACAAACTATGTAATTGACAAAAGAGTCTAATTCTTCTGTCTGCGTCTGGTGTGAGATTTGATTTGTTCATCTTTTGACAAGAGATTCCGCAACAGATGCGATATAGTGTGATGTACTGTTGTGATATGTTAAGTCAAAGTGAGATAAATAGAATAGAATGAATGAGCGTTCCTTCGTGCAAGCAAATTCGCAGCACAACTCATTATTATTATGAATGATGCTGGTTTGGCTTGACTTTATATTACACTGACAGTGTTAATATTGTTGTCTTCGGCTGTCTTTGCCAGTAGCTTCTGAATTACTGAACTAACAATCACAATCAGTCACTCATTTAACTTTACTTACGAACGATTAGAGAATTTATTTACATAAATAAGTAAATATGTAGGAAAGGGTAAGCTGTAACATAATATAGCATACATATAACATAACATGATATTATGACAATGATCATTTAAATTCAACCGAAACCACTTCAACAGAATCACAACAAGAACAGCACAACTAAATGTTAATCTTAATGACAGTGAATTTTGTATGGTAAATACATACATTTAAACATATGTATTGAGGTCTCTGCTACTTTTTGGCAGAAGTGAATTCTGCTAACAGTTTATCTCCTTTAGAAACTCGTGTAGAGCATCCGGGATGTTAGAACGTCGTGGCCTGGCCTGGCATGGCATGGCCTGGCAATGGCAAACTTAGAATTAAGATACAGATAGTAAATGTGTACAGTCAATCGGAATATTTCTGAATGACTTGATGAGCTAATGAGGAGGAATTAGAATAATAATTGTGCACATTCATAGTAGCTTGGTTGGCTTGAATATCTTGAGGCAAGACAAGACAAGAGATGAAAAGCAAAGGGAATGTGATAGAAAGGAAACGAATTTAAAGCAAGCAGAGCTAGAGATCATACAAACAAAGGAATTACTTATGATGATCATGTTCATCGCATCACACACACCACAACCACATCATCCGGCTTCTTTTCTTTATACGTTCCTACAGATATACGCGTGTGCTTTAGTTTGTTTACTGAATGATGACTGCATGGCATGGATGATAAGTTTAACGATTCAGCATTCAAACTTCAAACTTCAAACCAAGTCAAGTCAAGTCAACCCAGACAGGACAAGGCAGTTGGAAGTTGGACTGTGGATGCAGATGGGTTTTCGTTAAACGTAACATGCATGTATGTATTTTGTAGCTGAAAGATGACGTATCGTTTAGGTATTCTCATCTGCAATGTGGTGTGTAATTTAATTCAGCTGTGGATTGGATTACCTGTGTAGTGTTAGTGTGCAGGTAAAAGGTACTAAAAAGCATTCACTAGTCACAATATGCTTACAAGCAATTGATGATTTCATTTAACGAATATTTACATACATACGTACGTACGTATGCTAGTTTTGTTTGGAGAAAGATTAGCTGCTTACTTAATTTAGGCATTAACATTCAGAAATGCAATAGTAAATAAGCTACGCTTGTTAGTTACCCTGTGATATTGTATTTTGCATTATTAGCATTAGCAATAGCAACAGGTAGGTTGCATTACACATTAGTTAACTTAAAAAGTTTGTCTTGACTTGCCATCTCATCTTTTTCTCTATTGTGTATTGTTGTGTGGACTCTGTGTGGGCCCACAAACAGCGGTGCACATTTTGTCCCTCGTTTAGAATCTGTGATAACGTGAATACATACTTATTTTAATATAGGTACAAATAGCTCATAACGAACTATACCAATAAATTCTACCAACAACGAGATTAAATAGAGCAATTGTGTTTTAGTTTGCTGCACAGTTTAGTGCACAATACATATATAAGGTAGTTGGCTAGGTTTTGCAGTTTGGAGTGTAAAAATAATAAGCGTGTGTAGAAGATGTACAGTACTGCCTACAAACCTATGCAACAAAATTTTGTCTGCGGGACACTTTTTCAGCATAATTGAACTTCATGAACAACAATTACCATTTAACATAACGGATCTTTTCGCTATTATCATGGTGAGCAGCAAAGTTAACTTTTGCTTCCCTTTTGTCAACATTTTTAGTCTTATTTGTACTTTGTAAGATAACACTGTGTGTAAAGTGACGCTCTCGATCTTCTTCACAATGTAAGATCCATTTTATAAATATTAACAGCTCGGTTTAATTATATTAACATCTTATCTGTTGTCAACTTATCTGTTGATAGTATAAAGTAGCTAAAAGTTAATTGAGTATATTTACTTATGTATGGATTTTGGAGTTTGCAACTTTAAACATTGAAAACAATTTCAACACGTTGCTGGATCTTTGATAGATATTAAATATTACCGTGTCTTGATTTTTCATTAAAAATAGTATCCAAATAAGTGAGTGGGGAAAGAAAGATAGACGTACGAAGACAGTGGAATGTTTGTTTAATGACTTATTTGTTTTTTGTTTAATTTCCTCAGGCCAGACAAGGGTTGATGTTGATTAGTCATCACTCGTTTTCGTGTTCCTAAGTAAATACAAAAGCTCTAGGTCTTTTGTAAGAAGACAAAGTAATGAATTCAGTTATATTCATAAGCGAGGCATTTTGGATTATGTGTTATGTAGTTGGTAGGTAGCCTTATGTTATATCAGTAGAGATAATGTAACAAAGAATGAAAGAATGTTCTACTATTAAGTACATGGGTAATTCCAAGCAAACTGGGCAAACTCTACTGGGTCAGCTCAAGGAAAACACTTTATTTTGTACTTATTGTCGTATTATCTTCATGGCCAGTCCAGACCAGACCAGGCCAAGATTATCTGAATCTGAACTTTGAGGCAATAGTTAAATAAGTCCAGGCCAGGCCAGAAGTAAAAAAGGTTAGCTATTACTTAAACTTTCAAATAATGTTTGAAAGTAAAATAGGTAGGTTATGTTTACCTCTTATAAGCCCTGTAGGCAGGTAGGTAGGTACCTTTACTTGAGGTCAGGTCATTCTAAGTTGCTATATAATATGTAAGTACGATACAGTAGTAGTTATACGAACATAAAACATGAACATGTAGTAATAAGTCTCTAAAATATTTGTTTATGGCTTTAGCTGGATATTTGGAGAGGAAAGTATGTGCTGAGCTTTTTGTATTGGATTTCCTGTGCCTTACCTTCCATTCCATTGGTTTGGTTTTCTTCGGTTGCATTTACATTAGTTTTATCTGTGGACGAATGTTGTTAACTTGTTTTGTTGTTGTGTCGTGTGTGATAATCGTGTAAATGCTCAAAGACTAATATATATTCATTTTGAGTGCTCTTGACTTGACTTGAGTTTTTAGCAAGTCTTTAGCATACTTGCCATGCGAATTGCCAAGTGAGCACAGTTATAAGTTAGAGTTGGTGAGTCAAAGCCGAAAGCATATTACTTATACTGATAGGACCGGTTTGACAAAATAAAAGTGAAAAAATTCCACAAGCTACATATTAGCCATAAGTAAGGAGATTGTGAATTGCGACTGCACACGTAAAACACTAGGTGAGCACTTTTAACAGATTCAAGCTGTGTTTTTTATCTTCTTCCAAGCATTGGAGTCTATTGGAAGCCAAAGCCAAATGCAAAGCAATTTTCATAAGGAGAATGGAAGTTGACTTGACTTGGCTTGATTTGCCTAGCTTTTTGATTAGCATTTTGTAGTTATTTCCTCAGATTCATTTTCATTCATTCATTAGGTAAATTTTGTTGTAAACAGTCACTCAAGTACAGTAAGGAACTCTAAAGTAAGAAAAGAAAAATCTTATTTTTCTTGAATTCTTAAAATTAAAGTTGCCATTGGATGTTGGAATCCACATCAAATTGCATGGTTTTTTCCGACTCTCTCTACTGTACTATAATTGAAGTTTTTTCTAGATATTAAATTAGAATATCTTCTACATACTTACACAAAAGAGAAGAAGATTACATGCATACAGTTGATATTTGTTACAGTGTGTTTCAGTGCCAGAATATTCAGGTATGGTTCTACAATCTTCTTAACTAACGAAGAGTGTTTCTAATTTAAAATTACATATATGTTGTGAGTAAATAGGTACATAACCTTACGCCTTACGTTCTCTGTGTAATAGCGGAATTTTCTCGTTTTCGTTGTTCCTGTGGTTTACAGTATTACTATAACTTTTTGTTTTGCTAGTGTCACTAAAACCAGTAATTGACATTGTAGTATGGGATTGTCAACTCAACTGACGTCTTCTTGTCATCTAGTATATAGCCTTTAAAAAGTCTTGTCATTTTTAGCCATTTCCGTATATATTTGACAGTTAAACAACTGCAATTTTCAATCTTCCTCTATTTCCATTCCACAATCTCTCTTGTCTCTTTTAAGTTATTTTGTTTGTGTAATCTAAACTCATTACCAATTTTCTGCACTTCTATCAAACTCATATCAATGAGGGGGTTTAGTTACACAGGACATGTGCTTACACTAATCAGACCACAAGCTTGCAGACAAAAAACTACGTTGGTATCATTTGTTTGTGCGTAGGTAGACTATGTGTTTGTATTGTGTGGGGACTGGGGAGACAAAAAACTCTTTGTGTGTATAAATAATAGAAATTCTGTTAGTTTAGAGCAAAGAAGGCGATGAAAAAGGAAATGCACATTGCGGTATGTTATTTAACAATTTCAACTAGCTTTTTCCAAAAGGTATGGTATTTTTGTCAAGTCACATTACGAACAATTTTGTACGATTTGGGAAAACTAAACACTGTTTGCTTCTTCCGACCTATGCTAAAGCATAGTAAAAATTATTAATCAAAATGATATACAAAATCCAGTAACTCTTAAATCTTAAAAATTTCTAATATACCGTTATTGGTAATTATCTAGAAAATAATATTTAAATACTATGAATCTTCTTGGTATTGGTAATTACATTCTTTATAACAACATTCAGTGAATCTTAGCAGTCGATTCATTGAAGGGTCCATTATAAATATCGTTGCTTACCTAATATTTCAAATTTTTGCATAAAAAAGTCAATATTCATTTACCATGTTGATAAATAAAAATTGTATTCCAATTTTGCAAATCGAAAGGAATGAATTGCTTGAATTACTAGTTGTGTAAGTTCTGCCTTTCGGAGGACAATGAACGCTCTAAAGATAAATCACCATCATCAACTCTGCCACACAATAGTTAATTAGTAAGTTTACGAAATGCGGTTTCAGCTTGTCAACTTTTCCTTTATTTTCCCAGTTAATCAAGAAGAGAAATATTTAATAGCTTATGTTATGAACTCTCCTACAAATACCTACCTACATTCATTCTTCATGTAAATTTTTTCATGTCCTGACTGTAGGTATTAGTAGAATATGTGAACATAACATATTTATGTACCTGTATGCATTTATGTAGGTATCTTTGATTTTGTATTCATAATGTACCATATATCGAGTTTTGTTCCTGATGTGATGTGATATATTATGATTGTGTGTGGCTAAAAGCTACTCCTGCCAAAATTGCTAATTGTCCGATAATGTTATTAAACTTATTAGTATCTACCATTTACTGCCAAACTGAATTAACTATTTACTTTTTCATATACCTATTGGTTCCTTAGTAGCAAAGTACACCAACCCAAAAACCAGGTACCTACAACCTACAGTTACAGGTAGGAAAGGCAATTCAACGGCCAAATCGTGATCCTTTTCTTTTTAAGTCATCAATCAACAATCAATATTTCTGACAATATCTCAAGTGTGAAAGCAATTTTCGATTAAGTGCTAACTTTTCCATTAGACATTAAAGAATTATATTAGAGATGGATTTTAATTTTTGTATTGTTTGGCCAACATTCTCTCTCACTCTCTTCAACTCTATTATCTACTGACTGTGAACTAATAATAATACATTACTAATACACTTTTAATACAGTCACACTTTTATAGTAGTTACAACTAATCAAAGTAATCATACAATTACAATACAGTACAAGTCAAGCACAACTATCGCTCAAATTACATTATATTACATTATGCTAACTAATAACTACAGGATTTCACCTTTTCTACCATACAATACAATATCCATTCACATTCACACACGTTTATAATTGATTTTACAATTTCGATAGACATCCAACCTATATATTAGTATTAGTGTCTTGTCTTAGCTTACCTAGTTTACTTATTATTTTTGTTTACACGCTTTTTCTTTGTTACTATTGTTAGGGATATGATTCTACTAAAGATATCTATTATAATGGGCACATGCAGCATAAATAAGTACAATAGAGAAGTTATAGCATGTATCTGTAGGCACACTATAAAATACATAAATACAAATAGGTTCTTAAGGTACTTAATGGCAGATTTTTGATTTTTATAACAAAACGTACGTCCGTATCAGCAATTTGCACTGAACTGGAATAAAATAATACAGAATACCTACTCAAGTGGTAAACTAAGCTAAATAATTGTATATAAGACATGACAGTTTCATTCAGCACAATAATAATCTACAGTAGTGCATGCATTATTATTATACTTTTTTACTACCTGATACCTACACTACTTACATTATTTTGTCGTGCCTATTACATGCTCATGTTTACTTATATGATACAATAGAACTACAAGTTTACAACAAATAAAATATATCACGGCCCTATTAGCTTTGATGATTATCCACTACCTGACTTGACTTGACTTGACTTGTCTTGCACTACAGGACAGGTACTACACAAACTACAGACAAAATCACAATACATACAAATTGATAGAATTATTGTATTAAAATCTCATGCATTTTTATAGAAAACTATATCAACCGTAGCATACATATAAGTAGTAGAACAGAAAAGTTTTAATAATAATTGCTTTGTAAGTGTGCCTTCCTTCCTAGGAGCTCAATATAACACAATGCATTATTAAACGAGTTTACCAAGCCACTGCACTGAATGAGAAATTCTCAACCGATTAATCTTGTTATGATTTTTATCTATTTATGTGTCTGTGTCT
Source organism: Tomocerus mixtus (assembly GCA_034694165.1). Lineage (NCBI taxonomy): Eukaryota > Metazoa > Arthropoda > Collembola > Entomobryomorpha > Tomoceridae > Tomocerus > Tomocerus mixtus. Next base: position 22,201 of record JAQFYC010001297.1, on the reverse strand, counting down.
GTGTGCATATTTGTACTATAGGTATCGTATCATATATATCACAGTGTTTAAGTTAAGTTAATACCTAAGATTATCTACAAAGGTGCTAACACCAACAATGAGCTATATAAGTAATAACAAAACAACGCATGTTGTTTATTAGTATATGTACACATACTGATACAGATAGATAATAAAGATATGTAAGGACGTAATGTATGTATGTATGTACTGTATATGTTATGTATAAGGTACACCGGCGATTTAAGTAAATCACAGAAAGGGAAAATCTATTTTTTAACTTAGTTTTATATAGAAAATAGACGTAAGAGATAATATTGTTGAGTAAACCTTTTCTATGTAGTGGTACTTATGGAGGCAGTTAAAGTTAATTCTGTGCCGTTATGTTATGCATTTAATGAGAGTAGGAAGCTTTTGCCGTCGTCCTATTCTTAAGAGCGTAGATCATTATTGCGTTAGTTTACAATGGAATTCCAATAGGTTACATATTCATTATAAGTTTTATGTGGGCAGTATAGGATATAGTAGGATAATAATGGATAGAAAGAGTTAAAGAGGTTTGTTTGTTACATTTAACTTAACGTGATTTGATTACACTTATGTGTCTTCTGGTATGGAGGTCTGCTCTGCTTGTCTATATGGGTTTGCTTACTTAAGTGAGTTTATTTTATCGAAGGAAGTTCATGTTAACACACATTTTTGATAGAGACTTCAGAACAGAGTTACGATTTACAAAGCAATCGCTTTTGAGACAAGCCAGACATAAGACTCACTCGGCCTACATACTTGCACTTATGGTAGCCACTATTAGTAAATATTTATCCTAAGATAGACTTGTTTTTCCGTTTTTACCATTCGATTTATCTATATTGCCTTGTTCGCAGTGATAAAAACTGTTAATGCGTGCATTTATTCTTCACTCTTCTGAAAATAGTTGTATTATCTCACTAATTGCAGGTATTAAGACAGTGAACTTTAAAGAAGTGTTCTATAATAACAAAAATTCTGTTTATTATTAGTACTTATCTGAAAGCTTCATTTTATTGTATAATTTCTAAAGAAATAACTAGCCAAGTATAACAATTTAAATATGAATTGATTTTTTTCTGTTTACAGTTTCAACTTTATCTTCTAGGACAGAGAAGAGCAAGCAGGACGACAGAATATTAACGAAGAACATGCAACTCGTGACTGTGTAGCAATTAAGTTGCCGTAATTCTTCTTCGTTTCAAGAATTATCTGCTGCTCCGTCTACGGAATGTTTGAATAAAGATGTTTTGTTGAGATTTTGCAAGGAAAAGAATGCTAATCTCCCCCAGACACAATACAAATACAAGCAGGATCATCGTGCGGATTGAAAAGCAAGGCAAATGCGCAAATGGCTTAAAAAATCCTCTGTTGAGGTTTTGAGTGAGAAAAATTTGGTCACCAATAGTTAGTGCTCAAAGTGCTCGGTTTACTACCGGAAAAAATCATGACAGATCTACTTACATTTGCACTGTAGTGACGGTGACGCTGATTCTGGTTCTGACGCCTTGCTGTTTGCCATTAATACCATACCATTGTGCAATTAGTGGTTTGGTTTGGTTTGGCTTGGCTTGGTTAGAATATTAAACTGATGTATGTAAGCATCTAGACTTTGAGTTGTTTGCATAAAAACTGGGTTTTGCATTTTGCTCAACATTTTTCTTCGTTTATATCTTCATTTAGGAGATTAACGTAAAGTAAACCGTTCATTCAATCCTTAGCTTTAGAAAGAAACGAAAGGAACCAAAAATGAGTGCAGCATTTAAGTAAAGTGAACAACAAGTGAAGTGATTTGTTACACATTCGGGTTTTCTTCCTTTTTAACCAGAGCAGGTTAAGTTAACTACTTATCTAGTCAAATTTCAAATTATACCGAATAAAAGGATCAAACCAAATTCAAGTCAAGGAATTTTCCTGGGTGTGTTAGTGTTGATTTGTGTTTTGTGGTATAGTGATTTTAATATTGGGTTACTGTACACATTATAAATGTATTCTGCTCCTAACCAGGAGAAGAGAGTGAATTTTTGAACACCAAATTACAATATAATTATATCGTTATAGGGTTCTGTGCTATCCGTATCTCTACGTAGCTGGGAGGCAGTCAGTGGAGATAAATACGATAGAAATCCTCAAGAGCATTCAAATGTGCATAAATTACACGTATGATTAGGTCCCCCCTTACATTAGAGACGCCCACATAATTATTCCATAAGAAAGTTTGCAGCAGTGAGTTAGTAGGACCTAATTGTAAGGAGGTAAATGGCTAATGGTAAACCAAACCATTAAATATGCAAATGACCTCCTGACACAAGAAATCTAAGGAGGGTCTAATGCTAACGCTAACCCAAAGTCAAAGTGAAACCGTTCCTGATGTGCTGTGAGACGCTATGATAAAATTCCCATACAACAATAATCTTCTGGAAGAATACAAATTCACATCTTTGCATTAAATGACTGAGAAAAGAGGTGAACAACAAAGGAAATTATCCTAAACTAACTAAAGTGTAACAAACCAAGAGGGATAAAATATTTAACAATCATGTCTGCTAATGCTAACGCTAACGTGAACGCTACTGGCAATGCCAACAGTAAGGTAGCGAAGAAAATAGCCTTATTTGAAATTCGTCCACCGGGGACAGGGACAGAACAACAATGTCGCCTGAAGAGGAAACACGCTATCCGTCGAAAACGTTACATTAGGGAAAGACGAAGTATTTCTTCGAATGATTCCTATCACTTACATTCATCACCCTACGACACAACAGCAATTGACAGTGATGCAGATGTAGACAACAGTTTAAGTACAATTGAGAAAGTGTCCAGTGAATTTTCCATGTCTTGTAGTGCCCTCCAACTGCTAGATGGCAATTCTAGTGGCAACACTAATAATTACTCAAGAAGGAACAATAGGGATAAAGAAAATCACTTAAAGTCAAAGCCATCTTCAACTTTATCTTCAACAAAGCTCCTAAGATCATCTTCTCTTGATGACTTTATCAATATCAGTCGTGATCGTGACAAGAAGAGTAATTACTTACATTTAGTGGATATTAACATTGAAGAGGACTCTTCGAATTCAAGAGGCTGCAATTACAATTACAATTTTAACAGCAGTGGCTGTACCAGTTTTAATAACAATGGCACTGGTAGTGGTAGTAATGCCGCAGAGGATGAAACAGAAAGTTTATACGAAAATGGTAGGCCTGAAATACTGTCTGTAAGCGATCATTTCAAAGTTAACAGGCTCAATGACAAAAACAACGAAATGACAACTACTAAAAGTGGAATTACTAATTACAGTTACAACTACGATAGTGGAACCCATTCGCATTCCAATTCTCAATTATCCAATTACAGTAGGGAATTTAAGGCTGAAAACTTTTACGAGAACATTGTCCCCAGGTATCTCCTCAGTTGCAGTGTTGATATTAGTTCTCCAAGTCCAAGTCCAAATCGCAATCGCCACTCTAATCGTCATGATGTTCATGACGAGAAGGAAAGCTCGAGCGTGAAACGTAAATCAGGACTGGAGATAATTCAAAGTTTAATGCTGTCAATGGGCGGACCGCCGAGAATTACCGGTTCTTCCGAAGATATTTACACGAACGCTACTTCCCTCACTGAGTCTGATAGGATCAAGAGCAATAGCGACCCGGAAGCAGTCGGACGACTTCTTGGTGGTGAAGATGAACCATTGTATGAAGATCTCTATGATTACTACATGTCATCGTGTTGCAGTGACGGAAATGGCGACTCTTCAGAATCAAATGCATGCAATTACAACAATAATAACAAGAAGATTACAACTACTCTCTGTTGTACTACAACTGCTAATATTAAACTAATGACAAGTACACCAATGGCCAATGTACCTATCCTACCACCTCCTACCTTAGTGCTACTTGATGAATACACTCGTCGCATCCGCCGCATCTCTTCAAACGACAAAAAAGGTGAGGAAAATTCTAAATGCGTGTAATCTAGTCGTACCTACATGTCATAGGCTCACAGTACCACCGAGTACACTAGTTCCTAGAAAATACGTACTTATCAGGATATTAACACATTTTTGAAAAAGGTTATGCTAGGTGAGGTATCAAGAATGTAGCTTTAGTTCAGTTTTCTCTAGGATTGATGAAAATTATTTTTTATGAGAAGTACTTCAAAATCATGAAAATGTAATAAAGCCAATTTAAAATCGTGATAATTATTTTAAAACTATGATTTGTGATAATAATCACTTTAAAACCTTTAAAACCAAGAAAATCGATATAAATATTTTGTAATAAGCCATTTTAAATAGATTTATTTATTAATATCCATATTCCTATGATTTTTGAGGTTCTTGCGGATGAGGATTGTTGTCAATTTAAGATATAAATAGATTACCGATACTGGATATTGAGATTTTTGGTTTCCACTCTGTTGGATTTCAGGGTAGATATTTTGTTAAGAGAATAGTTGACCCAGAGTCTACCCTTAATAATAGCTTAGTAAAAAAATCCAGCGCATTACTTGACTATGTAGTAAATATATACCCGATGTTGCTAACAGTTCCAAATTGGTTCGTGTGCCTGGTAGCGTTATTTGCCTACGACTTTGTGCTCGTATTTTTATACAATCAATCCTTAATAGGTGCTTGTGTTTATGTGCAGACAAATTATCTTAGTAGACTTACATATTACCTTCTGTCACGACTTCGCATGGCATGAGAGTACACTATCATTACAATTACATTACTACATAATACTCTTTCCCTTAATTTACTCATTTCTTACAAATCCATCAAATCTTAACAAGTAAAAGGGCATTATGTGATGGGATAAGAAAAATTTGATAACATACATTCATAAAACACACACATACTTTTACAACGAACTTCCACAAAGCAATCTCATAATATGTACAGTACACGTGCATGGCTTGCTTCTATATCCATGTTCATATCATGGATGCTATTCTGTTCTATTGTGTGTTTATGTGATAACACGAGTTAAATAATGTACCTGATAATCAACATCAATATGTACCATGTAATGTATGTACTACAGTACAATGTTAAAAATGCTAATTATTAAAATACATACCCCCAGCTATTGCACATTTCATTGTCTTTTGTCTGTCCTGTCCTTATATTATATGTGCTAATAGGTTAACTACATTATTTATATACCAAACTCAAACTTACATACATTATGCAAATATTTGCAATTGTAAATTGTAAATAAATTGTAAAAATATACTTTTATGTTATGTACCTACCGTTTGCAGTTTACAGTTTACAGCACAGTACCGTTAACCGCTAATAGTAAATAGTGAATCCATGTTTATGACTGTGAAAGATTTATTACAAAGTTATGTTGTTAATAGGTAGTACAATTACGTACCTACTCCTTATTATTAATAGCACACAATATGTTACGTTAGTTAAACTATATGACACATAAGTACATGTGTAAACACATACATACTATGTGTGTGTACGCTATATAAACATAAGGTGCAAAATGTGCGAATTAGTTTTCCTGTGAGAATTTCCATCTTTACGCTCTCTCGATAATTCATTTATCTCGAAAGAATGTGTTTATGGGGGAGTGCATGCTTTGTGTGTTGATTATTATATGTACACACTCGGCTATTCATTCATTTTTGAATTGAAAGAGAGGTTCTCGATAATACAATACAATACAGTAAATAATAGGAATACCTATACTACATATCTGTATAGAATGTATTTATAATACCATACGACACGAGACGCGACACACACAGACAAGACTACAGAATAGAATGGAATTTAATTCACTTTAGTGAGATAGTACCATAGCTATAGGATAGTAGACAGAATGAATGAATGACACAATAGGACATTAGGTTAGATATAACATGTATTTTGCAGTCTGAGTCTTACTCAATACCTTGAGAATTATCTATGGTTTAAGCTATAAGCTTGTCTTGTCCTATTCCTTACTGTTATTATGGGATACGCTTACGCTTATGGTAAGGTTTGTTGTGGTTCTTATAAGTGCTGCTGTTGCTGTTCTGTTGGTATTTAGTTTGATCGTCTTGCGATTCCATATTTAGGTAAAGTGCCTCTAGGCTTCAGCTTAGCAATTTTGTTCAATCTTTTACATTCTACCCCTTTAAGTATAAAATGCCTTAACTTAAATAATAAACTCAAGTCAGTATTATCGACGAGAGTAAGTGTTATGTACTTAGATGCTGCTATTATACAGTAAGATTCTCTATTCCCTATTCCCTCTCATATAAATATTTAAGCCCTAGTCTAAATTTTAAAGATTATTTTAAAGTTGCAACTTGCAATGCAAAGATATTACAATAAGAATACGAACTTTCACTTCTAATGCTATGCTACTAGTGAATAGAATGCGGCTGAAGGAGTTTCGAGTTTTATTACATCTGTTGTTAAATTCTATATGCCTAGCGTGCCATTAGACCATAGATAACTTAAACTTACTACCTAGTATGTACTTATTATTACTAGCTACTTATAACTTATAGGTAAATATAATACACAGATATCTTGCAAACAATGCTAGTATAACTAGTACATACTTAGTATATATGGTAAGTAATACAGAGATGTGAATTGAAACTGAAGTGCACTTGGCTTACTATTCAAAATTCAAATGCATAATGTACATTTTTCGTTCACGTTGTTATTGTATGTACTTACAATAGCCAAGTTGCATTGCGTTAGTTAGCGTAATGCTGTTATTTAGTTGCTGTGTGGTTTGGTTTGGTTTGGTTTGGTTATGTATTTGTAATAGCAATAGCAGTGGAGTCCAATCCATTCCAATCCCAATCCCAAGGGGGACAACCTGGGACATTGGCTGTGCACTGTACAATTACCTGTACGATATTTACATGTTATAATACAAACTAGCCAACACAACACAACACAACTAGCCCAAAGAGATAGGAGCTCCTCAAACTCAACTCAACTCAACCCTTTGAGTATTTATTTTACCATCGTTATTACTTATGTTGTTATTTTCACATTGAAATGCAATGGCAATGCAATAGGCGTACCTATACACATTAGAATATTTATATGGAGACTAAAGGACTATTTATCTGTACTGTAACATTGCATTATTGCAATACTTTACTGTAGTTACTTATATTTATCTTAACGAATAGTTCTACAGTGTACTTATGTATGTAAATACATAAAGCTATAGATGAGAGAATGTATTTATTACTTAATACACTTACTACAGTGTACCTGGTTTGGTTTGGTTTGGTATGGTTTGGTCTTGACTTGAGATACTGACTGCTCACAGTAACAGTATAATAATATGGACAGAGACAGACCAACGTTCGTCAACAATCTATATTCTATATACATAAACATCACATCACACTTACCAAACCAAGGAGTCCATTTAAGACACAGATGTGTTATGCATCTATTCTATTTTCCGTGGGCAGAACAAAGATATAACATTACTTACAAGAACTACTAGCAACTTACGCTTACCTTGCTCTGTCTCACGTCAGTATTACATCTACAGAGGAGCAGGGCAGACTGTTATTGTAATTGTGATGTGAGTGTACAGATAGTGTGAGGTACTTACATTAAAAGTAAAATAAAGGATTGAGTGAGACGAGAGACAGAGACACGGATCTTATTATGATCTTATACTCTCTGTAAGTATTTATTTCTACCTGTAGTGCCAATGTATTGAAACGAAACGTGAATCCCTAAATTAAAATTTGCTCTTTCTAAATCAACAGTTTGCATTTGCCTTTACGTTTTACGTTGCTCAGTGAGTGTTTGCACGACTCCTGTCTGTGCAGAATAGAAGAGAAAAAAGTGTTCTAAATTTGCCAACTGCCATTCAATTCAGTGTGCATAAAAAGTTAAGGAGTTTTCCAATTGATATAAAATAGTTAGTGTTCAGTGTAAGTTTTACTCAACCCTTCATCATATCATACAAATAGATTTGATGTTTGAATTGAATTGTTAAACACTTTACGTTAGTGCACAATAATAAGTGCCAGATACGGAAAAGCTACCTGCTAGTACTATTTAGTATGCGTTTAATTTGGAGATAGTACTACATAGGGATGTGATGGATTTGAGTTTGAATGAAATTCTTCTTCATTCAATGCCATAGCTATAGCAAGCGACAGCGACTGTACAGTTAAGGCAACCTTCGCATTGTTGTTGATTGTTGATGTTGCTAAACGTTCTCCGAAATCTTCGGTTTCACTTCTTCTTCCAAAATGGTTGAAATAGTTTCTTCGAAAAAATCTCTGATAGAAGTGTGTACAAATAGTCACTTTAGTGATAATTACGGGGAAACCAATAATTACAAGTATAATTCGCTATTTCCCCGGGGTTCGGATGGAGGTGGGAGTATTAGTGCTAGTGCTGGATATTCGTCATCCGGGGCCCCAACGATAAAATCCAATGGGAATGAATATTTTGGAAAGGACTTAAGTCGGAATTATTACAGTGATGTAGTGACCACCCGGAGGGATCTTTCTGAAGAGGAGTGTTTGGCCTTCAGTTGGTATTTACGGGTTAAGTTCCCTGTGGGCTTCACTGAGGAGGAGCAGGAAGTCTCTGTCCATGTTAGAGAATGGGGCTGTAAGTAAATTCGTATTTCGTGTACCGTATCCGTCATGTCATGAAATAAATTAGACATACATACCTAATAGCTATAGCTATACCTACGTATTTACGTACAAATAGTTAGTATACAATATATAAATCACTATTTCAACTTCAATTCATGCATAACGCTTTAAATACGGTTCTTACTGTTTACTTGACTATTACATTACACAGTTCTTGCACACAGAACAGACCAAACAAAACACAAGAGAGCTATTAAAAATCATCAGCTCATGATCAAGCCAAATACAGCGGAGATGTAGTTTCTAGTTTGTTTTTATGACATTAAAATATTTGGCAAATTGTTGAACCCTAGCCTTAGTCTTATCTTGGTCTTAGAATACTGAACAGATTAGGATACCTACATAAACCACGATAAATCTCCTTCTAAGTTTTGCTTAAACTTTTTGCTTTTGCTTGCAACTTGCAAATATATTTCGCTTATGTAATCAAAGAACGATTTCAACTTCAACTAACGTGGGCAGATCCGCAAAGGAGAGTTTGTTAACTGTCTTATACCTATTTTGGAGTTGCTCACGATGTTTTTACATATGTACATACCTACATACCTACATAACATACATATATGTAGCCATCAGCCATAACCATGCAAATCATGCAATGTTAAATGTATTTAGCTCAAGAGTGGACAGGCAACTATTTCATTGCTAATTTAACACTCTCAAGTTCTCAACAGGCGCTTATTTGTATCTAACTTTTCTTGCCATAAAATAATGTTAATAATATAAGGCAATGGCAGGCAATATCACATTGACAATGTATATATTCGCAATGAGTCACAAATAACAATGAGCGACAAATGTCTGGCCTGGCTTGGCCTGGTCTAGTATTTCGCAATTCTTGCCAACTACTTATTGTACAGTTCAGCTATTTAACCATTTGAATTGAAAATTCAGTTAACTAACTAACAACTTACTGTAAACTATCGTAACTACATACCTAAATGGAATTCAAGTACTAATGCTAATTTTTTTGCGTAATCCTTCCATTTTTGAGCATAGATCAGTTCAGTTCAACGTTCAATGTTTAGCTACTATCTGTATTTACCTACTACCTACATAAATAGTTGCTTCGTTAGCATTTGGTTGAATTGCATTGGCACAAATACAAATAAGTAAATAAGCTGACGACTTTCTTTGAACTTATTGTAATTATGGTTTCGTATGTTATGTTATGCTATTCGTATTAGGATTGCGAATTTGTTAGTTAGCTCGTGCACTCGTTTATATTTGGAGACTCTTCGAACGAAAATACGTGTCTGTAGTGTAACATGCAATAAAAATGTTAGTTGACCATGCAAACATTTCTAAACATTACTTTTCAGTCATAACACATTACCATAATTACAATTTGTTTGTATGTATTATGTATTATGTATCACATCCACTGCATTCTTACTTCACATTAACAAGAGACATAATTTGGCCTGTAACTAGCTTGCCTAAAGTCGATTTACTTTAAAACAGCATGAAAATACATACACTAAGGTATCTACTTGCGATTATGTTGTTTTTCTCGTGTAACACGCAACCTCTTTGGTGTCGAAAGCAAAAACGCATCGTAGCCTAAACAGGGCGTTAAAAATCGAGTGAAAAATTTAGAATTTTATAACATTTGCAATGTATTATGAGATAGTCTTTTGTTTTCCTCGTGGAAGTCAACGAGGTAGATTTTGATGGTAATCCAATCCAAAATGAGAGATTACGTACACTAAATTGTATTATTAGGTTGCTTTGTTAGTTGGTTTGGTTTAGTTTAGTTTGCTTTGGTTACTATTATAAAGGTTTGATTTCCCTTCCTATTTATATTACAAAAACATAACAGACTTCCTTTAATTTGGCGAATTAAAGCCAAACTTAAATCTTTAGTCGAGCACGTCACATCTTTAGTTTTTTTTTCGTTTGTTACAAAGCGAAATCCTTCAAGTGGAATAAATGTAGGCTTTACATTCTATTTTGTTCTGGGATTAAGCACACCGCTTCACTTACTTGAATCAACTCAACTCAGACTAACTATCTTAACTTGAGTAATTTACTAAATGTTCCAACTTTGTTTTCATTCACTAAATTTGAGTAAAGTTAATCTCCATACATTTAGCTTAGAATAAGTTTCTACTGCAACTATTTATGTATAATAGTACAATACAAACTATCTAATTAATTCACATTCAAAGGATACAATCGGAATTAATTAAAATCAAATTTCTTTTCATCATTAGAAAAATATCTCCTTTTCTTAATGTAAATATGTATAGGAGGTAGTATGTAGTTAGTCATGCATCGTTTTATAGTTCAGTAGTAACAAAAAGAAGCAGAATAATTCGTAGAGCTTACCGGAGCTAATTAAAATGCAATAGCTAATTGTCCGTTCGTGTTTAAGTACGCAAGCACTTACTTATCAATGAAAGGGGCTGTACCTATTTGTAAAAATAATAGACAGGTAGTTAGTTGGTTATTTAAGCTGAGTTCCTTCATTCGATCCTATCCTACAAAAATTATCAAGTTAGTGATTTTATTTTATAGCGATAGCTTTATAAGGAGATGTTAGTTGAATAGATTGCGGCTAATGTTGAATAAGCGTCCTGCCTTTACTCTTAACTCTACCCTTCTTTCTTTTTCTTCTTCTACTTTATAAATATTATTATATACTTACTACTTCGAATATAGCTATGCATTGAAAAATAACAGCATCATTTTGTTATTAATGCTACGAAGGTTAGTCTCGTGGTGTTAGTGTTCTGTTGGGTAGTGAGTGATTGTTGTGATTGTTGATGTTGATCAAAGTAAGCATTTGTCCTTGTTCCTCAGGATCAGGCAGGCAAAACTTCTCTGATATTGTTATCTTGCTCTTACGTATACGTATGTACGCATCCATATTTTATTGTTGGGAAATTATAGCGTGGGATGCTATCTTTTGCTTAATATATGCAGAAATGTAATACAGCCCTCGTAATATATTTATTTACATGCAGTATTGATGCAGGTGAACGTATTGTTATCCTTAATCCTTATCCTTACCTGTGTAGACGAATAATAACATGGAAATTGAATAATAATCGAAATTAAGTGTCCCCAATAGAAAATGCAATCTTTTTGGTTATCACATTTACAAGGAGATTTATATCGGGCTATAAATGACACAGCACAAGCACACAAGTTAAGATTGCTACTCAGTTTGTAATAGAATGCATGTGGGTACAATGCCAAAGCTAATTATCAATTATATCAGAGACTCCCTGCAACAAATTTACACTTGGCTCTTTACAATTAGAGTTAATTAAGATGTTTAGATATAGTGTTAGTGCAATTTGTGGGATACTAAATGCGAGTACACCCTGTAGGCCGATACATTGATACATATACATATTTGATGGTTGGATAGCCCTTAAAATTAGTTCCTAGCCAAAAGCCCAAATACTTTCATGTACTATACGTGGGATTTCACTTGAAGAGCTAAACTCGACTAATTTGGCTATTTAAAACCTTCTTTAAGAATTTAATTCTTGTTTCATTGCCATTTCTTTGAGAAATGGGGTTTTTGAGGTCGAGTTCCAAGCTTAAATCCTTCCGGTATGGAATTTGTAACTATTATGACACATTGTGGTGCAATTTGCATTGTGGGTAGAAAATGTGCAGTAGTTTGTGTAAATCAGGTTTATATTGTGTTATGCCACGCTACAATAATGCACACATCCGGTATAATTCCTCCTGGGAACATGTGAACAAGGTAAAGAGTGGCTAATAGATTTATGTTCCTATTCCTTGGTACTGGTACTATACAGGTACTAACTAGTGTAGTCTATTATTCAACAATTATGTTATTTAAACAGCAAAGTGTAAAATTTTCAGATTCCGTAGATCAAACAATAGAAGTTGGTGAACTTGAAAGAATGAGACGATAAACCTCATAAATTACCTGCTACATAATATGGAAATAGTGAACTAATTTTGATTTCCAATTGACATTTCATAACAGTATGCATTCAGAAGCGGTGCACTTATCATAAGGAAAAATATTTCAGAAAATATTACAAGAATAGCGTCTTTGCATTGTTTCAAACGATGGTAGAGCCATTGTTTGATATTTTATGTAAAAGGTTATAGTCTGGATGCCATTTCGGCACGGAACTGGATTGTTACTTTGATAGGCAGGTAGTTTAGTTAGGTACTTATAATATAACCTACACCTTGCCATGTCACTTATTTTTTAAATTCATTAAGTTATCGCTTAATTTCTAGAGCAACTCCACCTTCGCCTACGTGGTGAACCATTGAATGCCATTTTATATATAGCTGAATACATTTATCTACAGTTTTAATAGGGAAACACAGCCATGTTAGTCACGATGAAGTTTCTTGGCATTATCTCCACATTTGCATATACGGGATGTACATAGGCAACTAATTTTGCTTTGTAAATGTCATTCCTTTGAGTTAGTTAGGAGAAAAATGGATTTTTTTGTTTAACTTTGCCACAAAGCAATGTGGCATGGCTCAGGATTATATTGCTCTTAAAGATGTAATGTTAGCGAGCGAGTTGTGAGTTTTGAGTTAGTTACCTTGTCCCTCCCATACTCCCATGTCCATACCATGCTAATAAGTAATTGACTTGAAAGGCTTTTTTCATTTTCCATGTCTGTGTTAGTTTTGCATAGATTAGTAAAATATCCAGTGTACTGTAGTCAAGTCTCTTAGAAATAGTAACATTCCGTGATGCTGACGTGAGTTGGGTTGAATAGGAGATAGAAATGCATGCATGAATGTAGGTAATGATGAAATCAAAGACAGTAAGAAGAAGCTATTAGAATAAAATGTTTTTTGCTCCTAACGCACTATAAACCCTATTCGCAAGACCTTGAGAGTTTCATTTTCTTGTAGCTGTATTGTGTTTGTATAGCTATACGTATCTATGAAATTAGCCTGTGAATGTGTGGTACCTAGTAGTGTGGGCAAGAGACAAGGTAAGCTACCTGCATGAATGTATGTACATTTAATGTCAGCATACACTTATAATATTATGTAGGTTTAGGTACTGAGGAATTTGTAAGTGTTAACGTCCTAGGCATGTACTACCACCAGGCACAGACGTAAATTACGGTATAATTCCTCCAGGACACATTAATTCACCATGTGTTGATTAATGGAACTTCAAAAGTTCAATTTGTAAAGCACACTGTAAAGCAGAAGATATGATTCCCAAAATGCATATTTTTCCGGAAAATATTCGGCTTGAAACAATAGTTCCCCAGATATCTTTTGCGTTGTATGCCAAATAAATCAAAAAGCCGAAAAACTTAATTAACATAAAATATTAATTAGAACCTAAAAGTTAAAGTCAGATATTGATGGATCCAGAAGGTTCAATTTGTATCAAAATATTACTTTAATGTATATTTTTTACCTTGGTTGCTTTCAATAGAATAAAAGGAGTGACAAAAATTAAAAGTTCATTCAAAGATACAGAGGAGTTCGTTTATCTGGTCTGGTGGCGGTGGCACTACGAGCCTACGACATTAAAATGTAAATAGCTAAGCTAGCCACATTTGAAAGTATAGCTACATGCATTATGCTAAATAAATAAATGCCTAAAGAGATTATGTCTGTGATTGTGATAGTGAGCTTGCAATAAAAGTGTTCCCTTGTCTTGACTCCTTGCTTGGCTTTGGCTTTGGCTATTGCTTGCATTACAATTACACTGCATTGGTTACCCACACACAAGCACTCATTTACTTTGTCTTGTCTTGTCTTGTCTACTTATTTACAAATACCTGTGCTGTGCTGTGTAATATGATACAATGTTTTTCATGGATATATTTTCATTGTGTACACAGTATATAAAGCACTCCTCCCTTTCATATGAAGTCAAGTGAACCAAACCAGTTTTTTTGTCGAGTCGAATGATCGAAGAAGGAAATAGTATTATAATACTTGTAGTTAAGTAGTATATGATAGATTTGATGCAACAACAGTACAGTAAAGTACCACGCATGCAACAAGTGCATCTCAGAATGCAATCTAAAAGTAACTACCTGAATACCTTCATAGAAGAGTAATTGAAGTCGTTTAGTCATGTTGGTTTGTGTTGCGATGACATTGTGATGAGCTAAATAGTTAGTACTTACTATTTATCCGTAAATGGGAAAGATTAGGATATGAGATTAAATTTGCTTTTAAATTACGCTTTTTTGCATTCGTAAAAGCTCTTCGCTTTCAATTCGATCTGGATGACCTATTGTCTCTCAATTAATGAAAATAAATGAGCAATTTACTCATTATAGCATCATCATGATAATGAGAATGTGACCTAGCTTGCGTTGGTTGCATGATTTTTAATGCTCATTAAATTGACAGTAGTTAGGTACATGCAATTTGCAATCAGGTTATGTTATACAGGTACTAATATAGACAAACGTTGTACTCTGTACTAATAAAGTTGCAATTAGCTTAATGTTTTTTCAAAAAATGAAAGATTACATAAATTAAGGATTGCACTATTGCACAACATAAATTGATGAACTCAAATGTCATCTCCATACACAGTGCATGTAAACCAAACCAGTTTTATTTCATTTGTTGTCTCATCTTCATTAATGTATGTACATAGATTGATTAATGCGTTATGTTGAAATTGAAAATGAGGAAACATTTGTAAAGAGTTACTTAGCTAAGTAAAAGTGAAGCCAAGCTAGTCAACATCATAACTTTGCTAGTTTTTAGGTAGTTAGTTAAATGATTTGACAATTATTACCACTTTTAAGTGATTTTGAATGTTGTGTTAAGTAATCTAATTATTTTATGCTAATTTTCAGATCCCGATGTTCCTACACCATGTTCTTCACGACCACCAACACCTCCGCCATACGAATCTCTTTATTCTGAGCCAATTTATGGAGAAACAGGCCCCTCCCCTCCCATCACCAGTTCACCACCCTCCCTATACAATAGCAGTCAGAAAAGTTTAAATTTTCCAAGTTCTAGTTCCAGCACGAGTAATTATGGAGAAACGAATAATTTAAGTAGAGATACTAGGATAATCAGCACTACCGTACGGAAGGACAGTATTTACCACCCATCTGTAGCGTCCTCTTCTGGAAGTAATACCAGCGGTGGATTTTATAATGATTCTGTATCGGGAATTTACGGATTTAGTGATAAGCTTCCCCCAACACCTCCGAATAAGTTTTCCTCCATTGCCAAATCTGCTGGGAGAAAAATAGCCAAAAGATTTTTACAAATCCGACGAATCTCGCGAACTAGTTTGGAAAATTTGGAAAGCCCTGTTTCAGTTTCGTCGTCAACTTCTGGAGTTAGCTCTGCCTTTAGAGAGATCAGTTTGAGAACGAATACAGAAAGCCCTTATAGTAATAATAGCAGTAGTAATAGCACAAGTAGTAGCAGTGGATTCAAAGGGAAGGAACCCATTCGAAGAGCTATTTCCAGACCGAGTATTCCACCACCAGCCCCTCCGAAGATCGAAGTCAGCAATGAAAATGCAAACGAAATCCGTGATAATGATAGGGATAAC
The DNA here is from genome assembly GCA_034694165.1 of Tomocerus mixtus. Taxonomy (NCBI): domain Eukaryota; kingdom Metazoa; phylum Arthropoda; class Collembola; order Entomobryomorpha; family Tomoceridae; genus Tomocerus; species Tomocerus mixtus. Next base: position 5,982 of record JAQFYC010001297.1, on the reverse strand, counting down.
CGAAATGAAGTCAGTAATTGTAATAGAACGAGTGAGGAGTCCAATATCTACAGAAGTTATGCACATAGTCTGAAATCAAGTCAAAACCAAGAGGCTGATGATTACGATGACTCCGATTTTTACGACTCGGATTCGGATCTTATTAGAAATTTCGTGTCCCAAGTCCAGCCAATTTATTCCATGGAAGAGGAACCCCTCTACCAATACTACACATATGGAATATCTTTAAAGGTACGCATACTCTAACCTTGCAAATGAATTTTTGTAATATTAATCTATCATTAGCTAGATTATTTTTATTATGATATTGTATATCTATTCTAAAACAGCCTGAAGATGACTATCAGCCAGTGATACCCAAGAATCTAGGGCTCACATTGGATATGTTGGTACCCCGTGTCGGGCAGCGGACTTTATGGTGTGAACTTCCTGAAGTAATGGCTTCCGGAATTTTAGCAATTCTTTCCGATAAGCAAAAACAATTACAAGAGGCCATTTTTGAAATTTTAACATCAGAAGTTTCTTACATAAAATCCCTGGATGTCCTTATCTCGCTGTTTTACAAGCACGAAGAGCTTGTTGGCGTCCTTACGGAAGAAGAGAGGGGTTATCTATTCGGAAATATTACTGAAGGTAATATAATCTGAGGATTATTTGCTTAATGAGGCTCGTTCTATATAGTACTAACTAGAAATGGAACAGAAAAATGTGTTCTACTAAGTATGTAAGATTCTTTATATGAACTAACGGTTATTTTCTTAATGATTATTATAGTAAAAGACTGCGCGCAAGCATTTCTCGCGGAACTACTTGCCAAATGGGAGGAATCATGGTACATTCAAGAAATAGGGGAAATTGTCAATAGCAATGCAAATACACGCTTTTCTGTCTACATGGATTATTGTCGGAATAAACCTTACCAGGACAAAACTATGCAAAGACTCAGGTATGACCAATTACGCCTAAGTATGTACGTGAAAGCCCATGTAAAAAGTAAACCCGTTATAATAGCTTTTAATTGCTGAGATGACGTTACACAATCATGCATTCATTACACTACTTTGGTGTTGTACGTTGGTGTTTGCAAGTCATAACATTATATTATTATGTGGGTAGCATTTTTATTGCTCGTGCTAGTACAAATACAATTAGTGGGTTACGGTATCAAAATATCAACATTATAACTATGTAGAACTGTTATTATTGCTTGATAATGAAGAGAATGCGGTAAATTATAACCCAGTTCGTGATATTTTTTGCAGACACTCTCGAGATGAGTTTGTGAGTGTAATCAAAACAATCGAGGAAGATCCGAAATGCCAGATGTTACGTATGGACTCATTTTTGATGCTACCAATGCAACGAATAACTCGACTTCCTCTATTAGTCAACGCGGTAATACAGAGGACACAATCAGCTAAGGAAAAGGGACATTGTGAAGAGGCTCTTAAAAATCTCACTAATGTAAGTCAAAATTGTTTACTTTATTTACACATTAAAATTCAGAGAGGTTTACGAAATACAGAACAGACAAAGACAGCAAAACATTGTATCACTTTTAGTCATGTGAGTTTAGTAATGTGTATGTAATTACTGGCAATAAAGAATTTGTCATTGTCCCATGTCCAGTATAACCAAAAGACAATTTTACAGATGAGGACAAAAGCATGTAAAGTAAGGACTCTGGGGTTATTGTTATTGTGGGTGGTAGTCGTAGTGGTAGACGTAGCGTATCTAATAACGTAGTTTAGTTGTATTTAGTTTATAATTTATACAGTATTGAGCGCGTGTCTCCTTCGTCTACCTATTTACCTCATCTTGGTATGAATTCTAAGATATACTACTACAATGGGATACAAAAGAAAAATAAGTATTTATGTAAATGGGACAGAGAATAATAATGCTTGCTGTTTTTTTCCATTTTATTGGCGATGTTGTGTGAAATAGGTTCTACAAAGGCAGATCGTGTATCTGTTGCTTTACTTACTACCTTATTAACATAATGTACCTTGTTTTGCCCGCACATTCACATAAACTCACATTGACTCACATTGAATTGATATTTCTATGTGATATTTATTTGTAAAGAATGCTACCTGATTGCAAAGATTATGTTTTTTATTCACATTCTACAATTTTCTTCCTTTTCCTGTACAGCTCGTCCTGGCGTGTAATGATGCAGCAAGGGAGAGTCAAGATGCAGAGGAAACTCAAGCCATTGTCGACAAAATCGAATTTCCACGCGGATTGAAAAACAACTTCAATATGGGACAGTTCGTGATGAAAGGGGATTTCATGAAAAATCCATTTGATCAGGGAAGGGGACAGCTCAACTGGACTTTTAGGAAATCTAAGAGGACTTTCTACTGGCTCCTTTTATTTCATAATCAATTACTCATCACGAAGAAGAAAGCGTAAGATATTCTCCCCCATTTTTCAAAGTCGTGAATTGTTCTGGGTGACAATGTACTACAAGAAGGATGTTGACAACTGATTTATATTCTACTTATTTTATGTATACCAACAGGAATGGGAAGTATGAAGTGCTCGATGTGGTTCTACCTTCTGATACTAATATTAAACCTCTTCCGAATCTTGAAGGTGTCTCTAAAGATTTCCAACACTTCTTCATGTTACACTTCAATAGAAAGGAAACTGTTTACGTGAGTTTCTCTAATCCTCTTTATTATCCAATAAGCATACGCACACCTTTGTAGTAGTAGCTAGAAAAGTACTTCAGCTTGAATACGAATTACAATTACAATACAAACCACCATAAAGGACATGAATACTTAATTTATTATATAATCCTTTTAGTTCTTGGCTGCTCGTACAAATTCTGAAGTTGAGAGATGGAAAACGAAATTAGAAACTATGAAAACCCGTAAAGATCTGAAAGTTGAAGCAATATTTCCTTATGACGCGAGGCGAGATGATGAACTGTCCTTCCATGTTGGTGATATGATTCAAGTGACACAAATGCAGCCTGATGGTACGCATTTTCAATTATAAATACAGTTTACATTTTACATACCACGACAAGATATGCTCGTTTGTATACCCATTTGAAATATTGAAGCACTTTCTTTTCGCGATTAAAATCTAATTCAATACTTTCTGGGAATTATCAGGATGGTACTATGGAACAAAAATGGATAGTGGGAAGACGGGATGGTTTCCTGGAAATTATTGCTGTGAAGCCTGAAAATATGAAATAGATAGCAAAAAGACTTGTAATTTTATACTTTTTTAATACAAAACAAAATAATAATGTGTTTCTGTATACTTAGTATATAAAATACCCTAACCCGATTTTCACTTTGTTAATAACAATTTAATTGTATGTACTTTGTAATTTAAATGTAATTAATTGTAAATAACCAAACGTAACTTATTAGTTTACATATGACTATGACCAATATGTAGGCTTATGAATAGCTAACTAAAACTGTAATATTATAACATAATAATCTAAATACTCGATCGTAAATCGTAAATATTGTTTTAAAATATTTGTATATGAATAATTCATAATGAAATGGATACCTACCTAATGAACTAGGTAAGAAATTAGTCTCTGCAGTCAATTGCAGCCTTTTAGCAATGCTACACGTGCCATTTTGCATTATACAAAAACGAATATGCAAACAAACCGTATTATGAACTAAAACTAACCGATAATGAAAAAAGATCTATAAAATAACAAAATACGTAAATAAAAACAGATCAACATTATATAAAATTAATATGCTCTTTTATTACTTGTACTTACAATGTTTTTATATGGTTGTAATGATACGTCATAACATAACCCTTCAAACTCCATTTTATTCGGTAATAAAATTAGCACTAAATATGTATGATTTATTGCAACATTGCCAAACTAGGTAGTAGTGGGTGGATAAAAATATCGGACATAACATAACAGTTGGGTATGCATTAATTGTCTATATATCGTAAATATGTGTAGTGTTCTATGTAGTATCATTGAATGTAGAGACTTTTTAACTCTTTACTTTACAATGTTATGTATGCACACCTACACCAACCCCTGTTATTGAACTTATTGTTATGTTACATGACTTATGACGTCTCTCCACGTTATATTTAGGGATTCCACGCGTATGATATCAATAATATATAGTATAGTATTTTACGATTGAATTTATTTATCCTGGTTCAACACTCTCGACACTGTGGCATCGTGTCTTCCTCGAATCCCCATTCCTAAAATTTTAATTGCCTTAGGCATGCCTGGGAGGTTTGATTTAAATTTGGCCAATTATATTCAGACAGTATGTCCTCTATACCTGAATTTGTAAAAAGTGAAGGACACTGATCCTCTGTCCATAAAAGTAAGCATATTTAAGTAGCTCTTGCGCTTCATAACATGATAAACAATATTGTCGGCTCGTGAACACAGAGTAAAATAAGTATTTAATTGAAAGCAGTATTGTTTCCTAATTAGTTCTATTAATTTTTCAGTGAGTCGATATCCTTCCCAAGTAACTTCACTTTGTATTACATTTTTACAATTATTAACTCTTTCCAATTGCCTCTCTTTGGATTTTGTCGAAATTGTGGACTCTGGATTATCGGAGAAGAATGTGGAAGAAATTAATAACACAGCAGAGTTCTTAAGTGTAATAGGTCTTGTAGAGGATGAGGCTGACGAGGATTCAAATTCACTATATCCCCTACCAGGATGGGCTCGATTTTGTCAAGGAGAAACAAAAATAGATTTCTTTTCTAACCAATGTGAAGCTGGGATGTGGTGGAAACCGAAATATCAATTAAATGACAAGAATTGGGATTGTGTTTGCACTCGCGGACCGTAATGAAATAAAAGATGTTTCCATTAGGATAGAATTGTGTTTAGAATTACTAGTAGTAGGAATGTTTCTAAAATTCCCATGTTTCCTCATTGAAGATGGCGATGGAATTCAGGTTGGTGCAGTGATGACGATTCGCAGAGGTTTACTCAAGGAGACCTTACTTGTTTCACACCAGAGGTTTGCTTTTGCTCTCACATGAATAATTTTCCATGCAGAATCAATCGCAATGTAATTTTACTACCATTTTTCCTTATTTCAAGAATAATATAGAAGGAATGTTTTATCTGGGAGACCCGTTTGATATTTCTGCTTCGCCTGTCCCAATTATTCTTACTTCGTATTCTTCTGGATTTATTCTGCACGAAAATGACTTTTTTGACCCTTGGAAAGTTGATGGGAATGGAAATAAGGATATAGGTGTCCTCGTTTATAACCCTGTTGATGATTGGTCCGTGAGGAATAAAGTTGGAAACAATATTACGCTTTGTTTACGAGTTCCGGAACTAGGAGAGGTTTCAGATACTCAAGGCTTATTTATTTACAATGTTTCACTTCTCTATCAATCCGAAAAACTTGATTCAAATGAGCAAGGACTTCAAGCTATTTTCAAGAAAGGGTGTACTGAATATAATGTCGGAGTTTGGTTTGAAGTTTTTCCCGAAAGTATTGACGAAAAAAATATGCTTATTCCTCCATATGACGCTGCAAGTGCTACCGGTTAATTATTTTTTGCAACTTACATAATTTCTTGCTAAATAGTGTAGTTAGATATATTGTAGTATGGCACTTCAGATTGTGGAGAAATCTTTATTAATTGGTTTAACATTCTCAGATAATGACAGGTACAATTAGTGTAACAAAATTAAAATCTGCAATATAAACCATACACTTTACATACACTAATAACATACATTTAAGTATGTTTTAGCCCGCCCGAGTGTGCGAGGCTGGCTTATGTAATCACAATGTCTGTCCGTCCGCACGATAACTCGAGAACGCATTGACTTAGGATGACGAAACTTGGTATGCAACATGTCCTTAAGATGACTAGGTAGCCTATTGTTTTTGATCAAAATCGGTCCACTGGTTCCTGACATATGACTGCTTATACTTTGTCTTCATTTTCATAGAAAATCGGGAAATTGGG
>JAQFYC010001296.1:0-36480 GCA_034694165.1 Tomocerus mixtus | reverse complement strand
AGGCAGAGCAGCAACTAGACCTCAAAGTTTGAGTGAAGAAGAGGAACAGGAAGAGGAGCAAGCTCCTAAAAATAAACTTGGTCGTGGCAGAGGCAGAGCAGCAACTAGACCTCAAAGTTTGAGTGAAGAAGAGGAACAGGAAGAGGAGCAAGCTCCTAAAAATAAACCTGGTCGTGGCAGAGGCAGAGCAACTGTAAAAGGTGAACGGGAGAAATCTCCACAGAAGAAACCTGGTCGTGGTCGTGGTACAGGTAAAGCAGCACAGAAGCGTCAAAGTTCGAGTGAAGAAGAGATGCAAAAAGATGCATTTTCTTCATCTGATGAATAAAAATCAAATTTTAAGCAACCACATTTAAAAGGGTACGACAAAACTTGTATTTTATTCATATAACTCTATAATAATATTTATAATTCTACAAATTATCTTAAGTTACTAAAAAATAATTAATCAAAATTTTGTCTGTCATCAATGAAGTCCTGGAGCCTTTTTGCGAATACCTTGGATGGTACTTGTACCTGCTCCACAGTTCCAACTTCCTCAGCAAGGAGCCTTTTTGCCGCTTTTGGTCTGTAAAGTTTTTAAGTAGAAAATTAATTTATAGTTCTCCCTGTTTTTACATTTTTATACAACATTTTAAAACTGAAACAAATTTTAAATAAAAGAAATGATAAGAAATAATGAACTCACTTTGTGTCTGCAACTTGCACCATTGCATTAATTGCTCTGAGATTGTTATTTGGGCTTCGATTGAAACTATATCGAAGTTGCTTAGAAGGTGACGGAGTTTTAGCTCCTCGGAGAGGTCTGAGGAAAACCGAGTGTTTACTGCATACTTTGCGACAGGGTGACAAAGGTGTTGCTTTCAAATGGGGCACCGGTGACAAAGGAACGATAGAATCCTCCTACAAGCATAAAGATTTACACATTTTTAAAGTTTGCTCTGACTCTTCACACAACTGGAAAAAGTTCATAGGCAATAGGTGCTTTGCTTAGTAGAAGCAGTCCAATGGGGATCTATTAAATCTAGGTATTTGCACAAAAATAGAAAGTAGTAGTCAATCATTTGATACTTACCGTCTTATTAGAGAACTTCAGAGCATACTTCTGCATTCGACCAATGAAAATAGTATTGTAGAATTTGATGAGATCTCCTCTTTCATCCGGCTTGTTCAAAAGAACACTTCTGTACACATGTGAAGCAGACTGTGGCTGTAGTCTGTAACATCTCATGATTTCCGTGAATGTTTTCTCATTTCCCACAACCTTGAAAAATAAAGTAGCATTAGTATTATTGAAAATATCTTGATTTAAAATCGAACATGTAAACACATGTTTCATATGTAAACACATGTTTCATATGTAAACACATGTTTCATATGTAAACACATGTTTCATATGTAAACACATGTTTCATATGTAAACATCATACTTATACGTGACATACACAAGTGTACCACAGCACTATACATTATGCACTACAATTCCTGCTATTATAATATGCGTAGGTAACTAGCATAGGCATTCTCACCTTTGATACAACATATACACAGCACATGACAATTTGATCCAAATGACGACTTTTCATCAATTCTTCCACGTAATTTACAATAGCTTGCTGGAAACAAGTCCAAATCTTCCTCAAAACTTCGTCTTCCACTGATAAATTTTTACACAAATCTTGAAGGCGTACGAATCCCAAATGATAGAATTTGCGGAAGAATAAGGCTGTAGAGTTCCCTCGTTTGGGTTTGTCTCCGTGCTTTGACGGCAACACGACACCAAGAATCTGCGAGCTTGTTTTATCTTGAATTATGAGTGTCGATTGATTCGTCCCACCAACTGCAACGGGCACACACTTTTCCCCAGAAGGAGCTGTAAATTGATAATTGTTATCATTAATAATCCCTCCCTTTGTACAACATTAAACTAGCAGGATTGGAAATGTAAACTTACTTTTGATGACAGCATATCGTTTTGGAGCATCAGGGTTATTAGCTCCGTTCTCGCCCGTCTTTGTTATTTGAGACGGCAAAAATACTTCCTCACATGACGGTATTGGTTCATTTCTCTGTACTAGTGCTTCCCAAAGTGGACTATCCGCCTTCCAGGAAAGTTCTTCTAACACTTTCTCCTCCACCTAAATAAGTATACAACCTTCACTATTAGTTTCGTTTCATCCAATTAAAATTGTTGCTGAAATCAAAATAATTAGTTAAATATGCTTTTTCAAGAAATTTACCTGACTTAAATGCTTTACAACGTCTCGGCATAGATTTTCTTCAGCTCTAACGACAACCTCAATAACCTTAAAGAAATGATAGCCAGGCAAATTAAAGATATCCAAAATCCACGGGAAGCGCCGTTGAGAATTGTAGGAATACAGGATGATTTCCAAGCTACAGGCGAATAGACTCGTGTGGAAGGAGTCTTCTTCCATGATTTCCTAAAATTACACAGCATGGTTAAAATTCGGATAAACAGGCGAGTGGGAATAGGAAAAATAAGTAAAAAATTACTCACTGTAAGTTCCGCTTTTTCGACCCGTAATTTGTTTTCACTAGTAAGGATACTTTCCAACAGGCGATAGTACAATGTTTGGCCTAGTTGACTTCTGTAATGTGCAAACTCGACGTGAAGCCCAGGCTGATTATCATGTTTATTTGAGTATTGGTCGCAGAATACATCACTCAACTTTTTAAGACGTTCCGTCATTGCTGGAATAGGGTTTCGAGTGCAGCTTTCTAAAACGTCTTTGAGACTTGCGCTAGGTTCAGCAGATCGTCCACTTAGAAGAGCCTAAGTCATAATAAAAGGATTAAAATTAGCGTGCAAAATTAAATCGAAAAGGGTAAATATGTACAAATGTACAGATTATATGGACTAGTCAATGATTTGGTTTAGCTTACCTGCAAACGGCTAACAGTTTGCGTCGCTGTGCTAATTGGTGAACTAATCGGCTCGTCTTTCTCCAGTATGTATTTTTTGCACGTTAATGGAGTTGATGGCATTAAATGACGAAGCTGGAAAAAACAAAAAAATTATTTAAATTCCAACCAATGGCAAAAGAGAATTATTGATTTTCAGATTGCAATGATTAATTATAGGAAGTATTCATACTTCTTGTAGTGGTGGATAAGTTTTAGAGACAGATTGCTTTTCCAGAGATTTGATGAAATCTCCGTAGTGGGAATCCATTCCAAAATCTGCTTGTCTTTCAGCTGACAAGTACATACGCTCATCAAAATCCCCTTCGGTTAGTACATACTCCTCATACTCCTTCTCCAATTTCTTTGAGTTGTGTTCAAACACATCTTCCTCGATAAGACCACTTAAAGCATCCGCGTCTCCCTTCAATATTCCTCCATCGATCATGCTCCTTATCTTTGGCTTTAACCAAAACTCTTTGATAGTTTTGGCTTCCACTGATATGCCATCGTACAAGTCACAGAGAGCATGAATAATACAGGTTGGATCTCCTCGCGTATCAATGCCAGTGTTGTCCGCCAATTCTAAAGTAAACCAGTAAAACGAGCAATTATTGCAATGGATTGTAAAACTTAGTTATTAAATACTTTGTTTTGCATAAAATAGACAAATACCGGAGAATTTTGCGCTTAAAAGATTTTTTCGACCAGCTTGTACAACATTGTGGAAAACAAGGTCAGTGCACGACAAAAGAAGATGGTATGAATTCACAAGGTCGTCGCTAATACGAAGGTTACTTTTAACACACAGAAATAGTGTCCAGCAAAATTCAAATAAATCTGCTGCAGATTTTGGAGACAGCCTGAAATAATGTAATCAACAAATTCTCATTAGCTGGTGTCAAGAATAATTACAATGTTTTAATAGACTAAAATTAAAACAGTCAAATTACTAAATAATAGCTTACTTTTTTCTATTGGCTCTATACTCGTCAAGTTCCCTTCTGGAAAAGTCTTTGAACAACCCGGAAAATATAGGTTCAAACTTTTTGAAAATTACGGTTGTAACAGCGAAGTTTCTCTCCAAACGCTCAATTTTGCTACGGAATTCTTGATTCAAATTCGTCATGTCACCCCATTTTCGACTTTTGTCGAAGAATTCCACAAGGCTGCAACACGAAATCAATACATTTTAATTTTTCGGGGTATAACTAATGTGCAGGTATCTTTTGGGTACTATTATTTATAGTGCTTTAAAAATAAGTTATACTATAGATGAAATGAAAATAAGAATTTACCTCAATCTAGATGTTCGCAAAAGGCGAGTAAGATTTACGTAGCTTCCATGAAGGGTTGGAGATCCAACACTAGGAATGCTAGCTTGACGACAGGCAACATATACGGCGCAACAAAGCCAATGAGCCACATCTCCCTGAAAAATTTTTAATTTCGACTTATAAATTTAAAAATTATGTATTATTTACATTCCAAGCAAAAAAGGCACTTAAACAAAATCATACACGAAGTTAGAAGATGCGTATTTGGTATTATATTACTATCTATGATGTAAGTTTACTGTTTACCTCTAGTGTATATTTTTGACGAACAGCTGAAAATGTCCTCCAAGTATTCTCTTTGGTGATACTGTCTAAGTTGAGATCGGCACATAGTTCTTGGAAACGCTCGTTAGCCTCATCCTCAACCATACCATCCTCGGTCACCCTAATTTTTGGAAATTAAATGCAACGAATCATTAATTAAACCGTGTAGATTAGATACAATACATATTTACAATTTACAAATTAAATTACGATTGCTTTAACCAATTAAAAGGAAGATAACTTACATCATTGGTATAACCCCCTCCAGTTTGATGCCGTTTTGAAAACCTCTTGTTCGTGACTGATGATTATTATAAGCAGCAAAGTTAAGTGCCTTTCGGCTTTGTTGGCTGGAAACACTGTTTATTTATGCTGGTTTTCAGTGTGAAAGGCCGTTTGATTAATTTTGAATATCGTTTGAAATTGTGAACTTAATCAACCAAACTATGAACTAGCTAAATTCTAAATAATATTGAATATAATTATACAAAAACAAAACAACCAAACAGAAAAGCTAAGTGAGTAAGGAGATCAAAATTATTTTGGTATTTGTCAATTAGCAGTCAAAAGAAAGTTGTCTAACAGCTGAGTGTTGAGTGTTTTGTCTTAATGCTCAAGTCAAAAATCTCAAAATATTTAAATGTTTGTTTTTTAAAGTTTAAAGGACCTTAACCCTAAACACTAATGAAATGACTGTGGCTAGTATAGTAGGTGACTGACTGAGAGCACAAACAGGACTCAGGGACTGCTGCAAGGCAGTCTCCAAGTATATCGAAATAAAGCTAATAAATATGGCACGGCTAAACTTTGTTTTGTATTGCACTAGGAAGATTACTAACTAAACTACGTAATCCCAGATAAAATGTAACAAAAGTATTGTTGTAAAATGATGAGAAGAGCGCGAGAATTTCCCTTTTCTTCTTGTTGAAAATAAAAGGAAGAAGGATCAATGTTAAAAGATTGAAGATGAACTCTTTTAACAGATGCAGGTGCAAAAGATGAACTCGGGACAAAAGAGTCCGCGTTGGGCGTCGAAACGAAAAGGCGCCAGAATGAACAGATCCGCCTACATTTAGAGGGAAGCTAGGGCCAATATAAAGAGCTCGCTCCGCCCCTTGGTGTATATCCAAGCATGCATGCATCTTACTATAAGCTCTTTATACAACACAAGACATGTAAGTACTATTCATAAATGACGTCGCATTTTAAGGGAACTCTCAATAGAGAACTCACCGGTATTAATTCATAAAGTTGAGGAGAATGTATAGGGAGAAGCACCAAAATATCAAACATCTTAATACATGCAGTATACATGACTTTTATTTAAAGTATGTATATATTTATATTTAAAGCATATAAGCATATTTAAAGCCACTAATAATGGATATTATATTGTAGCTCCAATTCTTATAGTGTTATACCTAAATCAACTCCGTATAGGTAAATTATAATAATACACCCTAATGTATTACGAATATGGATATCACAAAAAGCGCGAAAACCTGCGTACGTGGCAGAGGAGGATGATCTAAAATCAAAAGATGCAGTCTTAAATACCCAAACGGATAAATTAAACCAGATTAGATGATAAAATAAATGTAGATTATTAAGTATGCAATTTTTCGAGAAATTTATATAGATATTAAGTACTTACTACGTAGTAATACTTGGCATGCAACTATGTGCTAACCTCTTGTTGTGCAACAAAAAGGATTTGTATTTAATTTTTTACGAAGTTTCACTCAGTGTATTATATAGCAATATATAATTTTATCATAAAATATCATCATCTGCTAATGTTAACAGACATTTATTATAATTAATTAGAAACACACAGTAATCATAGAACAGAACAGGCAGGCTAGCTAACTTGTAGATATTTATACCTTTACTTTTATGATATCTAGATGTCTTACACACACTACAACACTCAAAAAGAACTCATGATGAGACATTTTTTGGACAGCAGTGTAGTAGCAGAGTACTATGCTATTACAGTATAGTTAATTATTATGGTATTATTAGTTACGGTACTATGTTAGTGTACAGGGTGACAAGAAAATGCTGGGGCCATTGAAATGGAATGGTATAAATATAATTATGTATTTATGAAAAATATGAACTTTTCGCATAAAAACAGCAACAGTCTATCTAGCCACCGCCACCATACCACCCTATCGTACATAATATTACATACTATTACCAGTTAGTTACCACTATACCACTTACCACACTGGACCACAATACATACTTCATGAAAAATATGCATGTATCATTAATTATCATTAAGCCTATGAAATACATTCTCATAGCTTATACAAATATTTAACTATACTATACCATATCCTGTCAAAGTTCCCATGATGCCGATATACAAAATGTCAAAAATATCGCAGCCGCGTCATAAACATAAATATATTTTACTTCTATATCTGTATCAGTTCAATTAAGACGTATTTTTTGTTATAGTATATCAATCTAATGATCTAATTATTATTAATAGTGCATGTTAACATAATAGTTGTTCGTAAAAATAACTAAAATTGCACCTTCTAAAAATGGAGTACATGTTGTGGCGTATAAATGATGTAAATACGTAGTAGACTGTCGCAACCCAAATGGCTTAAAGAGGTTAGCCGAACTATCGTAGATGTGTCTTATCCACCGTTCTATTTAAAAAGTCTACGAATATGCGCAGATCAATTTAACAAAAGTTGACCAATGATAAAATATTAGTATTAGAATACCTCTAGTCTACAGTAAATTTTTACTGTGAAGGTGCGCATTTTTCAGCTATAGTATTTGACGAGCGGTTTCTACAATACTATACCACAATCTCTGATTCATAATTGTCAATATTCAATCAATTATAATTTTTAATTCTATTTTAAATCATGCACAAAATTTCTATATGCTAATGCATTAACGGCTTCTATTTTTATAACTGATGGAACGGAGGAGGAACTTTCCGGTGGCAGATGTACCGATATTCGACCCCCATGCGGCTGTCCCACGTCCAAACATGTGGCTTCCTTACGCACCAGACACTTGAATATTCTTCGCGGGTCTAACAGGTTTTGTGGTTATAAAATACTTCAAAAAAGGTTAATTTGCTTGCGAAAGTTGCGCAACTAAGAAACTTGCTGCGCCCCTACATCAACGTATATATGCTTGGCTTCCGAGGCGCCTTTTAGTGGGTGTACTGGTGTACCGTACCTGCTTGGAAACTGTCGTGAAAGTAAACGAAATACCACGGCACGGTAAGTAGAGCTGTCATGCCGCCAGCCCCGCAATACTATTTTTGCTGAACAGATTGCACCCCTCTGTTCCTCTGATGTCATGTAACCCGGTCATGTCAATGTATTGTTTCCTGGATGAGTCCCTGGGTGACTGTATGAACCGAGTTGGATGCAGTCTGTTCAGCAAAAATAGAATAATTGCACTACCGTTACACCGAATGAGGCGCCAAGGTGACTCTACATACCGTGCGAAATAACGATACACAATTCGATTGGCCGCATTATGTTTGGTTTTGCACAAAGCCTATGCAACTAGTGATACACCTTGAAATAATAGAGTTTCATGATTTTTATATCCACCGCGCATTTTTACACTGAAAGCACCATTTTTCTTAACTTGACGACTCTCGGTGACTGGGAACCGAAGCAGTCAGACGTAAACACGTAAACGTAAACTTTATGTGTTTGAGTCTGTCGGCTCTCGGTCTGGCAGTGACTGGGGAACCGAAGTCAGATGGCGCGGCAGAATTTACAGAGATTCTCAATATGGCGACCTACATGTGCTATTCAAGTCTGCCGATAGTATAGTGGATCTAGCCTAATGTATAATATAGTCTATATCTGTGGTTTTGAATTTCATTTCTGCTTTATGCTTTGTTGGCTGCTCTATTCGCAGAGACTGTTGGGGAACGTCCATTTCTGCATCATTCCGTTTCTACTTTTCTCTTTGCTCCTATAAACAAATTGAACAAATCAAGTTACTATACGTGTGATAGTACGACACCTTATACATAACTGTACTGCACTACTACATACTACTATACTGCAGCATGCAGTATACTGTGCTTATGTTCACATCATCACATCCTTTATCCTTTCTAATATTGCACAGGTAGGTATTAGATGTAGTTATACATAGATAGATATAGAACACTAATAATAACACAAAATACAACACAGGCAGCAGGCGACACAAGAACAACATTCAACATTCATTTAATTTTACAGTTTTACATCCAATGGTAGTTGAACAGATGACTTTTGTTGTTCAATTCATTGTTCTTCCTTTATGGATTTGCGAAATAATTTGTGAGGATTAGAAAATATAATTTATTTCAATTTATTTCAATTTTTACTATACTAATTAAAGTCGTGGATCGAATCGAGATTTATCAAAACGCCCAAAGAACAAACACCGAAGGTTAGTTAAAAAGTTAACATCTAACAATTTCCATTTTTATAAAAATTATTGATTTCATTTCATAATTCAGTCATTATTAGTACCTAATTATTGTAAAGCTGATTATCAATTTCAAGTGTCATTTGTTAAGCACAGTTTACAAACAACAAAACGATTAACATTCCATTGCTGATAGCTTTAATCAGCACAAACACAGTAGTAGATTTCTGGTGATTATTGAATTTGGAATTGAATTTTGTTACTTTTTTGTCGCTAGTACTAGTGACTAGTATTATGCTCTAATAATAACTGATTTTGTGATTTCCATTGCCTATTAACGTGGTAGTAGTTTTTATCGTTTGTTACAAATGTTTAATGGTCAATGTAAACTAAATGTTTATCATTTTTTATTATATAGGTTCAAAATGGAAGACATCGATATTAACTGTGTGAGCATTCGTATCAAATCTGCTAGCCACAGGTGCGAAGATTTGGAATTTCCGTGCAAAGTGTCGTCCACCGTCCTTAATGTTAAAAAGATAATCCAATTGAAGAATCCCCTACATCCGGTAATGATTACTTTTGCTTTATTATGTTGCGTGGCATGTTGTTAGATGATCCAACACTCTGATCTGAGACAGATACAGATGTATCAAGGTTGCATGTTGATAAATAATTGTGTATGTAAATAATAAATGAATTTAAAGAACAAAAATTCAGTCCAAGCCTTAGAGAAAAACAGTAGCATTCAAAAGACTACTCAATTCTCAGTTGAATTGACTTTTGAAAGAAACTGTATAAACATTAGCTCCATTCCATGAGGCATTATTTTTCCATGAAACATTTTCCTACTTGACACACATTTGCGAGGATTGATAGTTTGTTACATTGACACATTCTTCAAAATTGTAAGATCCTTTATTCTTATTCATTCCTATCGTAGGAAGTAATGCATAACAATGGCTAACTTACTGATTAACCTTTTTTGTTGTGATCAGGGAGTTACTGAACAACGTTTAATATACTCTGGACACTTGCTGGATGACGACCAACTTATTCGAGATGTTATTTCCCACAACAAGGGGAACGACCAGTCTGCGTTCACTTTTCACCTGGCTTGCTCTTCAAAATCCTATGTTCCTTACAATTCGTAAGTCAATTTCTTTTGCCATCACACAATACAAATAACATACATGTTTGCACAGTGATACAAAATAAGCATTCGAGTAGAATCATAAGAATAAGAATATTTTTATGAGTATGAGATGTGAGAGAGACATACAATTGTGGTGAGCTATATATCAATATAATACCAATGCAACTTTATTGTATTCCCAGAATTGAAAACCAAAGAAATTCAACAAAAGCGCACGTCAATCCTCCAGAACCCGTACAGCCTTCCATTAGTCAGCCGACTTTTACTGCTACTGCCCCAGAAGGTGGTATTCCTCCGGATGTTCTTGCTCTTCATCAATTATATGTTGAGCAAATGATGTCCTTCATGACGCAATGGTATGAATGACGTATATTTCACTAAAAATCTTAAAAATTATACGAGTTAGTACTTTTTGGCCAGTTCGGAGCAATCTAACCTAGTTTATATTAGTCCATACTAGTAAGTTCCGATACATACAATACTACTGTATGTATGTTATATTGATCCGCACTGTTGATTCACGTTAATCCTTCCTTACTAGTACGGTTTAATCCAAACAGAGTTTCAATACAACTGCAACATATACATTACCTCATACCTCTTTGATCGTCTTTTATTGCCGTTTATTTGTTTATTGATGTGTTTTTAATCTAAAACATTTCTCTACAGGTCTCAAGGAAATGGAAATAATTTCGGCGCACCCAATTTCCAATATCAGTTTCCTGAACCAGCTCAGGCACAGGCTCATGCAAACTATGCTCAGGTGCAGGAACAACTAATGAGGGACGCAAGAAATGACGTCAGAGGTTAGCATAGCTATTTATAATGATAATGATAATGATCATCTTTTAGTTTAGAAATGCATATTATTATGACTGTTGCTTTTTAATGTAATTTAGATAATCCTCGAGCGAATGAAGCTGCTCGTGTGCGTGCTGATGACGAAGAAAATCCACGGGACATGTTAGATTGGATGTACACTTTTAGTCGACTTATACTTGTTTTCAGCGTCGTTTATTTTTACTCCAATTTTACTCGATTTTTGCTTGTCGTCATTTTTACTGCTCTAGTCATGATGTAAGTTACTTCCGATCATTTATCGAATATTAATGTTAACTGTAGACAATAATGTTTCAAAACTGGAGAAATACTAGAAATGATCTTTTTCTATCTATAGAATGCAGCGTCGGCATCATGGAGTTAATGCTGAAGGAGAAGCCAGGGTTCAAGATGCAGCGGAAGCCCACCCAGTACCCCAGCAGCCTGCTCCTGCAAATGCTCCCGAACAAAACAGGCAAGTTACCTTGATACACTTTAGCTGTATTTTGTGATTATCATACTTTGAAAGACCTAACCCTAATAAATGGAAGTTATTGTATTTGTAGGGAGGACGAAGCTAATTTAAATGGCCAGGAAACAGGAGAAAGAGTCGCTGAAGCTAATAACGTTGAAGGAAACAAGAGTGAAGAAGGTCGACGCGAAAATATAGGTGCTAATTCTGAAGCCGAAGAATTGCAGCAAACTGTGCAGGTGCCCCCAGTCCCCCCTCGTATTAATCAACTGCGTGAGATAGGCTGGACTTTTCTAACAACTTTTTTCACCTCTTTAATCCCTGAAACCCCTCAAAATTAGTTACTGTATAGTAGTATATTTGCGAAAAGTCTTATATTTACATATAGTATAGTATATAAATATGAAGCTTCTCAATTTAATGGGGTGTGCTATTTAATGCACTATTATATTGCTCTTTACAAATTAGGTCGACCGAAATTCTCGAGCCTACTATCTATAAAACTTATTTCTAGAATCCATTTTTAAAAGCTACAACTCGATTTATTACTATCGCATATAACAATATTACAAATATTACACGGTAATATTTAAAATCTCGTTTTAATTTAGTTAGGCCCATAAAGTTCGTCGTGCGCTATTAGTTCGTTAAATGTAATAATTTATAATTGTCAATCATTATTACAAAAACATATATTATTTAATTACACCCTATGTATTGTTATCAGTTGAATGAGTTCCTCAGTTCCTGGAATACACTCGTCTCAAAATTTCCATATTGTAATGTGTAATGTACCTGTAATACTATACAGATTACAATTACAATGTGATAATAAAATAAATAAAATATAAAAATGCAGTTTGTAGTGTTTGTAGATATTTTATTAAATTTATTAATTTAAAATTTAAAGTGAAAGCATGCTTAAACTATTGAGAGGGGCAGCTTTTTCAAAATTGGTCAATTTATAAATTCAATTAGGTATGGGCATGGGTAGAGGCAGTGAATATTTCTTACTTTTCTTAGAAATCTGTGGCTAGGCATTTTGTCAAAATAAAAGAGATCTTTGTAAGAAAACGATTGAGACTACCAGATTGTAGATATTTTGCGGATAAATGCGAAGTATATTAATGTGCTAATTGAAGTTCCATTGAATTGAATTCATTTTAACTTACAGAATTGAATAAACAAGTGTGACTTAGGGTTTGATTTAATGATAATAATACAATGAAGCAATTTAGGTACTTGGAAATGGGCCAAGAGAGAAAGCATTTGAGAAACGACGCATAAACATAAAAACAAGCATTGGGTTGCTTATTCGTAGTAAATACTCTACATTGTCTATATACGTCAGCAAGTCAAAGTACTCTGCCCTCTCACTCATTCAAAAAGCAGAATTAACTGGATATTTCTATATTTTTCTAGGGTAGAAAAGGATTTTAACCATCTTAGTTCTAAAGTTTACATATGGCTTACGCCTATTTAGGATATTATGAGAAGTGATGCGATGTGATGTGATTGACGTAAGTATTGTAGTTTTTAAGAACTTGTACATCAATGAATGAACTGTTCTGGAGTAAACTGACACATTATTGTAGAGCACACAGCATTAGCATTATATAAACGAGATCGAGACACTGAGCGTTTACATTTTTACAAAAAATATGAATTTGTGTGCAAACAGTTAAAAGTAAACATTACGCTGATCTGTTGATCTGCATTTGTATTTATCTATATCTACCTAGTATTTAAGAATAATGTTTTATCTTTAAATGTGCTTCTTATCGTGTAGCGTAGCTATAGTTGTAGTCGTAGATGTGTAGCTCTATTCTCATCCCGTTTAGCGTTGCTTGCCAGTTGCCATCATCCATCTTTCTTATAATAAGTGGCACATTATGATTATGGTACTTAATTTTACTCATGCACCTAAATACCTAATAGGCCACATAATGTCAATTTGTATTAAGAAAACTGGTGGCTGGTATGCAATGCCAAGCTCGACTGAAATCCATTTAGCTATTGCATTATATGTACTATAGTGGGAACAAACTTATGTTGCTATCTGTACATTGCTACTTCTTAAATTGTTAAATACATGCAAATTAACGTAATGGTAATTGAATGCATTGAATATCTATGGATTTTAGCATCCTATCCTAGTCATATTGCATACAGGTCCCATATTTCACATCAAAGCTCTCCGGAGATCAATTTTTTTCGAATCTAGACTATAGAATTCTAGGGCATCTAGCTAGGTATGTAGTATAATATTATTCATATGTAAAGAATGATTAGTATGAAAGTCTTTAAGTGTTATATACTTAGGTAGTTAACTTTAATTATTGTCATGTATGGCAATTTTGAAATTTTTTGATATGTGTGCGTAACATGTTTTCAACATTGCACCACAGTGTAGCGTACTGCTTAAACAGTCGATATTATTGTCTGTCTGTATTTATAATATTTTATGTTGTCTTGTATTCATCAAGATATGGGAGTTGTAATGTAAATTCCATGTTGCATGGTTTGTATTTAATTGTGATAGTGTACTTGTAACTATAATGTTCCTCTGTGTAGTTACTAATGAATTTAGTACGTATTTAAATGCGAAGATAGTCCTAATGTACATAACATGACACGACAAGGCTCTATAGGTTAGGGGTTGTTAGGTTTATGCTACAGAATGCCTATTAGCAATATGTATTCTGTATTCTTCTATATTCCCCTTACATGAAGTTTTGGCCAGGCTTGGACTGTGAATTAAAATGACAATAATTTGTCCCTAACGTAAGTAAGCTGGCTTTATCGCAATCATGAATCACTCACGTACCTAAGTGTCTGGCCAGTTGTGGGCGGTTGTAAATATTTTCATTGGTTGACTATTGGTTTTAGCTTTGTGTCAGGCAGTTCCATGATCCATAATATTCATCTACATTCTACATACTATGTAGTAGTAGGTAAGTAAATAAATGTAAATTGTAGTACACAGTAACCTAGGTATGTCATGTCAGAATTCAAATAATGCATTGGACTGATACATATCGAATATGAGTATGGGTTGTGATGATGCTATGCTGGTATGTCTCCATGAGCTTTTAACATGGTTATCTTTTTAATGAAACTGATAACATAGGAAACCTTTTCCGAATCGACTAAATGAATGATGAATGGAGGAAGCAGAGAAGAGGAATACTTACATATAGGTACTATTACATAGAAATAAAAATAGGTAGTTTAATAAGTAAAGTAAGTACATACATAGGAGTACATTTGCATTGAAGTGTATTATTATATGAGTGTGATAGGATTCATTATGTTACATGTTTATTAAGGGCAAATTAAATGTGGCTAGGTTATGTGTATGAGTTGTGGAAGGCATTAGGGACAAAATCAAGTTGTGATTTGTCGTCTTTTAAGATTGACCGTCAGTTCTCAACTAGTTCTTCCCAAGTGATAACATATTAGCAGCCTGGCTCGGCTCTGCATCTTGTGCACCATTACCACACTCTCCTACTGAAGAAACTCCGATAGCCTGCCTGCCTTCTTTCTCCTCTTCATTGTAAGTACCTATACAATAGCTCATTAGCTTTTTTCATTGAGAAATTTTTTGATATTGACATTTATGGCATAAAAAGGGTTCATTTTATAATTTCTCAGCAAATTAGTCAGTTAAGTAGAAGAACTCACATTTTTCATTTTAGGGCTCATGAAATTCATTAGAGATTCGAAATCCTGTAGTCAGAACAGAACAGATCAGAAGAATGAGACTTAAAGTATGTAATTCATGAATTTATGGAAAGTTACATGAAGAACATAGTGTTTGACAATTTCAGCTGTATTAACAGAACAATCAGTTTATTAAGTTTATCCTTAAATCGCGTAGATTAGATAATAGTTGGTATTGTACATTTGTAGCATATAAGGTAGTTTAAACTCTTTGCATCTTTCATGTCATAGTCATAATATCATGCACTTTGGAAGTGACAATATGTATGGCCTTTGTCTTGTAGTGTAGTAATTCTGTCAGTAGTAGTGCAAATAGCAGCAATTATTATTGGCGTGCTGTAACGTGTAGTGTGAACATTTGGCTGGTTTTTGGACTTACAATCATTTAGTTCACCGTATGCTCTTCATATTTGTACTTTACGCTTTGGTAGCCTTCTAACTCTATCTCCTGTGCATATAAAGCTGAATAACTGGTCTAGTATGTGTTTAACTATGTACATTGTACATTAATAAACTCTCTATCTTCTTTCCTCCTACCTTGTATTCTATTCCAGTATACAATTTTCTTGCATGTTCTGTATTTTAGCTGAGCACTTTTTGTTACAGTTTTTCTACAATAATTGTAATTGTAACACAGTACTGTAACAGAATAATATAAGATAAGTATCTTAAGTTGGGGTATTGGGTTTAGCGTGAAGAGTGAACTTATATAATACGCTGTAACTTCAGATAAACGAACAATAATACCTACGTGTATTTATTGTTGTCAATAATGTCACTTAGGACACTTAATTGCTACATTGTATTTAAAGCGTGATTGTGAGTCAGCTTAGGCTTTATCAATATGTACACAAATTCATGGTGCCATACGATAATAGGATTTAGGATAATAATATACTAGAAGCAGTATATAATATAATACTACATAATCTTTTCCACTTACTTAACTCTGATACAACTATGTAGTAGAAGACTAGAAGACATTTATCAATATCAATGTAGCACCATCTTAGGTGATACTTACACTAACGCTACAAAATGAAGATAATAATATATGTATTTGTACATATAGGTGCTTATAGTTTATAAATAAACTTAGCTTGAAGTTTGAATACTACATAGAAGCATATAAACTATCCAGTATAATACAAAAGTCCATTGCTGTGCAATTTATGAAATTAGCTTGAAAAAAGGAGAGCTTACTCAATGCAGCTATACATTAGCATGAATTTGAATTTGAAATCATTCTTAAGTATGAAATAAGTACGTATTGTAGGCTACATCTGGATATTTGACCTAAGTCTAGTAGTAGCTTGCTTCTGGTTGAACATATCATATCACGTTCTTAGTTATCATTTTAAAATAATGATTACTCCTTGATTCATTCATGAGATGGTTATGTATAGCCTACGTCGTGTCAGCCATTTATGAAACAGACCTTTCCCTTCTGTTCTTGGTAATTCATAATGCTCCCCTAAGTATGTAGAAATTAGCTTTCTTCTTTCTGAGAAGTTACGAGAAGGAGTCAGAAGCATTAGCAAGTGCAAAGCAGATAAGTTTAATATGAATGATTACTCAACATACATTAATTGCTATTTCCTTTCATTACGCGACATTTGCTGACATTTGCTTTTTGTAGCTCTGACGTGTGCACTACAAGACACACTACAGAGTGAGTAGAGTTATATATGTATACGAAATGCTTACTTAATATTCACTCTATTAAAGTATCAACTTTTCCATCCTCTCTTTCTTTGCATAAAGTTATATATATTGGCAGTTAACATGAGGGCAGTTTTCTAAAGTTTAGGTTATTGGTTTTATTTATATAGATAAGCAATTTGATTACAGCATCTTCTACAGTAAAGTATTGGGCCAAGGAACAATCCCCACTAGACATTTCCAGTTTCACTTGTAACGCAATAGTTATTTATGGTCTTATGACTAAAGTCCACGATAGTTGCTGTAACTGTTTTAAACAATCAGAGAGCATACAATTATGGTTGCTACTATTTATTGGCTATTAAAATTAGAAGTACTAACTATAATACCTAAGTAAGAATCCCTTATGGATATATAAAGTATGTAGGCTTAGATTATTGAAAGAAATATCACTCTCTAACTTAGAAATTAGTAGAAAATGGGCAATTATATTAAGTTGGTAATAAGTATAGTAAGTAAGTACATTTGCTTACATACACTTATAGAATTTCATATACAAATGTTAAGTGTCCAGTTTTAGCTATGCGAATAATTTGGAATTCAAAGGATTAAAACAGTGAATGTGGTTTCATATAGTCAAAGTAGGCTTTGATCTACTTAAATACATTATGTGTACCTATATGACATAATATGACTATACCATGCAGCTCTTACATAATGCACTATAATTGCTGTTATTATTAACTAAAGTAAAGCAAGGCATTTCTTCTTTACATGTAAATTGTTTAGAAAATAGCATAAGTGCACAAGAAAGAAACTTTATGAAACCTATATTGACTTACATCAAGACAAGAGTGTTCCATAATTCCATATCCTATTTTTCATTACTATTTATACCAATGTGCCTGCCATGTACCTTGCCGTATCATACTACAGTAGTTTCTTCGACCCGCTGCTTCGGTCACTGTGCCACAGTTCGTTGACACTTTCTTAAGAACATTTCTTAATGATTATTGAGTACCTATACGGTGACAGTGTGAGCATCATATACACTTTAACATCAAATAGATATAGCCGCTGACACCAAATTAACGATATTAAATTCATGGAAATCGGTTTAATATCAACTTTCAGACAGTCGTAAAAAGGCGATTGCGTCATACGTACATCCGCTTAGTAAAATTCTATGTAACAAAATTCCTACGAGTAGTTTACAATTTACAATATAATTACTTGTATGTTGCACATGCTTACATATTTTGACTGAAGTTTAGTACAGTTTACAGCATAAAATATAGTATACATAATATACAAAACAATTAGATAATATTATATTTTGTCTGTATAATAGTATATAATGTAAACTGTAAACAGATTGACATAGCATCGTATCATTATCGCTAATTCATGAATGCGTGTACAGAGTTCACGCGTAAGTATAGCATTAGCATAGTATCGGTACTGCTTGCTGAAGCTTTTTAGAACGACAAAAACATTTCAAATAATATTTTACAGTATAAATATTTTAAATTAAAATTCTCTGAATACTTATATCGTAGGTATACCTTATGTAGTTATAACCCTGTGAGAAGGTTATTTAATGTATAGGCGCACCTTGACTTTTACATGATATCCACTCCACCAACATCCTTGAACTAATGCAAACAAACCCTGGAAGGTCAGCTTGCTTTATAAATTTTTTGTCTGATTTGGACACAGTCTTCTAGCTCTCTCTCTCTTTATGTATCGTTACGTACCTTTGCCAACGTAACTTATGTTACATGGCAAGACATTTGCGAATGTTTTCAGTGTCCTTAGTCTGTCTCTAGTCTGGCCTAGCTGTTCCCTAAGGTCACCATTGTATTAAATGCATACATTCAGTACTTATGTGTGTTTAGTAGGGAGGGATTGAAAGTGGTTAGTAGTACTGTAAGACAATTTGTTCATTCAAAAGAGTATTACTGTACAATACCAACAAATGTAACTTTAACATAAAGTCCATGTGTATATTATGTCGTGAACAGAGGTTACATAAATGTGCAGTCACATACCATAGCATTACCCTTTAGAAATCATTAAGGAGCAATTAGCAATCAGGCTGTACAATAATGCATATGTACCCAAGATGAATTAGAGTGGTCTGTATGTGTATTTCCAAATTGTCTCCAATAGGAATGTTATTTCAATGCATGTATAATTGAATGATTTTGTAGATGAGGTAAGTGTAACATTGTTTGGTATGATTTTGTTGACATGATTGATAAGAGTAGTAGTATAGTAAGATTTAGGAAAGAGACAAAGAGGCTTGGTGGGTTGTCCATTGTCCTGTATCTCCAGTTTGAGTCGAGTACACCATGAATGAAACGGCACAAGGGCAGGGAAAACAGGAAATGGCAGAATGGCACTGGCAAATTGGGGCATGTGGGGTCTGTGAGACATGGGCTCTGAGAATGGACGGACAATCAACCCATGATCTTGAAATCTTTTGGACAGGGACATCACCGTCGACATCCAGTCTCTACCCTCCATCATCTCGCCACCAGAATGATGGACAAAAATGATTTTGAAGGAAAAATTCGTGTTTTCCCTTCGTCCATTCTACCAAGGACAAAGGATATCGCCACAGAAATGATTAACAACTTGGTAAGTTCAGCATCCCTAAGTCCTAGATGCCTTTTTTATCATCCATACCGAAATGCCATTTGGATATCCATGCAAAAATTCCGTAACCTCGGTTTACATTTTATCTAGGCATTAGAAGATGCGTTTTTCATATGCAATACGGGAGATATCATTCAAAAACATTTGGAGTGGAAAAAGTGCTTACCAAGGGTCAAGCCTTTCTATGGTAAGTATAAATATACATTTCCCAACAGTTTTGGTTTCCAATTCGGGAAAGTTGTACCTGTCTGGAAAATCTAGATTTTATTAGTATTTGAGAGACATGCGGAAATGGAAAAGTTGTTTTTGGCAGTTGTGTACAAAAATAAACTGAAATGAAGTATAAAAATAACGTCTCAGAGTGTGCCACGTAGACAAAGAGCCTACAATTGTAGGTTCTTTGTCTATAATTGTAGGTTAGGCAATATCCGCTGTCTCTTCATTTTAATTTCTCTTATTTCTTCGAAATGTAATAATAAATAAAACTTTATTGCGTCTAACACCTGGATCCTTTTTGTTTTAGCTGTCAAGTGTAATGACAATCAACATGTCCTTGCTACACTGGCTGGTTTAGGAACTGGATTCGACTGTGCGTCTAAGGTACTTAAACCTTATTACATAAATGTATGAGCACATAGTACATTTAATGAAATGACATATTTATTTCTGGTAGAAACTTTCCAATTCACAGGGGTAACAACTTACTAAACGTAGTAATGTTACATAATGTTTAAGCATGTTTAAGGTGAACTGTAAATCAGTATAGGTAAGGTACCTCAACTACCTAAACGCGACAACGGTTGCTTTACTTTGTGCGTTAACAAGAATGAAAATACTACGTAGGATGCTTACTCATAGAAATGTTAAAAGGTCCAGTCCAGGGTAGTCTATTCTTCGTTAAAACATTTGCAAACCTGTTTAGCATTGACGTAATGATATTTCCGGGTACTTGCTACTTACATTCATGTAAAACGTAATTACATTGTTAATTGTTGTATTGTAGACTAAATATCTTTGCTTTGTGACTTTACATCACAAAATACAGTTCATGTGAGTGCTAAAGGAGTTATTTCAGCGTACAGATACCTGTATTTTTAATGTACGTATAAATCTTTATATGTATCCTTTATCTACTTAGTTTGTACTATTTTTAGCAGTAGTACTTAACAGCAGTTTTCGAACTGGAATCGTCCGGCTTAATTTAGTTAGCGAATGTAATGTTTATGATGCATGGCTTACATGCTTCTAGGGTGTGATAAAGACACTCGCATAGAAATCTCATCTGTAAATAGATAAATATGCCAAACGTTATGTATTTAGCTTGTATCAATTTCAGTATCCATTTCCCATCCTAAACCTTAACCAAGTCATTTTATTCGATACTTTTTGGTTTGTTAGTAGGATTTGATAATGAATAATGATTGCTCTTGAGATACTCTAAACAAAAAATTCTATTTAGCAAATATATAGTACATAGTAAAAGTATTCTAACGTATAAATGTAAACACTAGTCCGTAAAATGTATTGTCAACCTTTTGTATATAATTTACTGATAGTGTGTATTTCTACATTACATTAAACATTACGTCAATGAAGTAGAATTATCAAAACATAAACACAACACATAAACGAAATGACAAGTCACTCACAAGTCACAAGCAAAAGTAGCAAGATTAAATCTTTCACAAGGCACATACATGGCCGACTACAAGCAATTTAAGACTAGAACCAGACGTAACTAGACATTATTATTTTCATAAGTCTAGAACTAGTAGAGCAAATCTTTGGACTGGACTGGACCGTGAACCCTTCCTTACTCATGAATAGAAGCAGTTTAAACCGAAAATGCTACATAAGGCACTGTAATAACATTATTGTCCCCATTTCATAACAAAAACTAGTATTTTTCCTTTTTTCATGCCATACAAGTCGTTATGCAATCATCTTTGCTTGATATGACGATCCCATCCCAGATCTATTTTAAGACCATCTGGAGACAGATACATTGCAGGTTATCGCTATTCTCATTGACTAAATCTTCGGTCAAATCATAACCACTTGCCACTTGTGCAAATATTATTTAGCATAATTTAGCATTTGACTTTCCTTTATAATACCAATATTATGTAACATACAAATACTTTCATCCCGTTAATAACAGATAAAATGAGATATTTTTCATACCCTGCTGGAATAAGGAATACTAACAATAAATACATTTAAATCTTTTAGGTTGAGATGAGTAAAGTGGTGGAGCTAGGGGTTAGCCCTTCCGATATCATTTACGCAAATCCAGCAAAGCCAGCGTCTCATATTCGAGCAGCCAGAACATTCGGGATTGCTACTATGACATTTGATAATGAGACAGAGCTGTATAAAGTGAAGCAGCTGTATCCAGACGCAAGGTTCTTGAACAACATTTATCTGTATTATAGTATGTAGTTAATGATGAAGCGATGGGATTAAAATCTTTGTAAGCTAAATGAAAGGATCAATATTCATATTTTAAATTGCAGATTGGTTATTCGCATAAGATGTGATGCTGAAAATGCTCAGTGTCCATTGGGAATGAAATTCGGGGTGTCCGTTCCAGAGGCACCTCATTTGCTTGCAGTGGCCAAAGACCTGGGCCTTAATGTTGTGGGAGTCAGCTTCCACGTGGGGTCAGGATGCCGAGACCCCCCTGTCTTTAACCGTGCTATTGCATCAGCACGTTGGATTTTCAATGCTGCCAGAGAATTTGGATACAACTTTACACTTCTTGATATCGGAGGAGGCTTTCCGGGTACGAACATATAGGAAATGTCTCATAAAATGTGTATGTATATTCTTTATGTTGAAATGAATCACTTATTAATTATCATTTGTGAATTAGGTAATAAAGGCACATCCATCAAAGCCGTAAGTTTGTTTTTCATGAACAAATATATATATAAATATGTATCTAACAAACTTCATCATTTAAAAACTAATTTGTAAAGGAATTCATTCTTAATTTATATAATTATGTTGTATCACAGATAGGAGATGTGGTGAACGCATCATTGGACGATTTTTTTCCGGAGGGCTGTGGTGTGGATATTATTGCAGAGCCGGGCCGTTACTACGTGGCCTCAGCCTTTACTTTGATGACACAAGTTCATTCAATTCGCAAAGTCGAAACTGCCGAGGCTAGGAAAACTTTCATGTACTACATCAACGATGGTGTTTATGGCAGCTTCAACTGCATTTTGTATGATCATGCTGTGGTTTTCCCAGAAACTCTCATGGTAAGTATCAGTAACTACAAATTCGTTCATTTCAATATAGAATTTTGCTCAAAAGTTTTCTAAATAAAAACACCTTACTATCCTTATATAGGATACAGCTGGAGAATTGTTTGACTGTTCCATTTGGGGACCAACATGTGATGGATTTGATCAAGTTTGCTCTGAGGCAGTTTTGCCAAAATTGGAACACGGAGAATGGCTCGTTTTCAACGACATGGGAGCCTACACTGTGGCTGCTGCTGGAACTTTCAATGGTTTCCCTGTACCGAAGGTATACTGTGTGGCCGACATCCATGCTTGGTAAGAAAAAGAAACTTTAAAAGTTATTACACCTTAGTATTTTGTATATTAAAGGACTTGTAAGTAAATTATCTCTACAACTAAGAATTTTGCTTACCTGAGTTGTTACAATACAATTTTCGTAATTGTGTTATAGGGATGCTCTCAAAGTATACATGCACGAAGATAATTTTGCTATCGAAGACGTTCCGAGATTCATGAAAGCTGGCGTTGGTTGCAACCGCGACGCAGTGGGGTGGGGAAGTGATGTCACTCCCATCATCGACAGCAACAACATTAATAACGTTGTGGAACAATTGGAAAACAATCGCAACCGAAAATTGTCTAAACAACAATTTGGAAACACAGAGAACGTCTCCAAATATTCACTTGGGGAAAATGGACTTTTCCTCGACTTTTCCGACGGATTTTCTTCCGAGAATTGAAAAACGGATGTCTCTCGAAGACGCTTGCAAGACAACATCGCATGATGTTCATAGCATGAGCTATTGAACTGTTTCTGTTCTGACTTGGCTTTCAGTATTCAGATCAGGGCAGTTTCTTATCCATTTCATTTTACTTTTGACGTGTGAATTATGTTACTGTGGTTGGTAATGTACGTATTATATTATAATGGTGGTTCTGTTTGAAGAAGAATAGTTATAAATGGGATTTTCTGTAATTCATGAGTGTTTCACTAGTTATCCTTTGGGGGAACCCCTGTGTTCCGTTTTAACTCATATAAATATAATAACTCGGGGGGTTTATTTTTCATAGTATAGTTTTTACCTACCAACAATATTTACGAGTAGAAAATAATATAATTATAATGCATTCTTCATGTAACTTGCAACACGATGAAAAATATTTTACCAAAATGACATTTGTAAGCTAATTTCAAATATGGATGATGCATTCCTACATTGAAATACATATAGAACGATGCTCAATAAAAGCTTATTAGTTTTTGTCGCAAAGGATTATTCATTTTGTCGCACTTATTTCATATTTCATATTCATACACTTATTATGTTACAACATTCAATAAAAACGCACAAAATATTTAGCTAAACAATAAGTATATAGTATAAACATATATAAATCAAAAAAATATATTTCTAACTGCTAGTTATATTTCATATTATATTAGAAGTATGATGAGCTGGATACAACAGAATTTGTCCATTGCTATCCGTTAAATAATTTCTTCACGGTTTTCATTTTCATTATATTATATTGGTTTTATTTTCCTTAGGTATGTATTTATTTATTGTTTAAATATTTTAGTAGAAGTGCAGCCACAGGAGAACTATTTTAGTTGGCCAAGGGCCGAGCACTAACTAGGTAAGCTACCCTACGATTTTCTATTTTTCTAATTGACATTTTTAAGTTTATAGGTATAGGAATTACTTATATAATCATCATTAAGCCGTAAATTGTCTAAATTGGCGTTGCACGCCTATATTTCCTATTGCGGTATAATTAATTTGGTAATTGGTAGCAATAACACTTACTAACTCCACATAACTCTAAACTAACACCAAATAAGGGTTTATATAACTGTAATAACCTTATGTAGGTATTCGTAAACAATTATTGTATCCGAAATTCTAACGATAAATAAGTTGAATAGTATGTAATAATTATGTATTCATTGATATCATCGTAGTTGTTCAGTATGTCTTATGGTATCATTTCACAATTTCAGACAATTTCACTAGTTTTCACGAGGTAATTTAATTTATATATATTTTAATACTTATTAATTAGTACTAAATAAGACATTAATATTACATTAAGTTGTAATTGTAATGACCAGAAAGGTTGATTCGTGCATTGCGTATTATTTTCACATTAAGTAGATTATAAGATTGTGGTAATTAATTAGGTAATTATTATTGTGCAGACATTACTCATATATCTGCACAATCTGCATTGTCAATTTTTGACTAACAGGATGTTTTAACTAGTATGTATTATGTATGTAGCAGATCACTTCACCGGTTTTAATAGTTTAAAGTTTAAATTAAGCATTAAGGCATAATGACTGTCGGCAACGGCACCCTTGAGTTGACTAAACAATCAGACGTAGCTACAGGTAGCTGAAATGAGACTGAATTTCAAATCTGAGATCACTGTTGATAAATGTCGGCACTTTCGCCAATAATTAGCGTAATTATATCGCCCGCGTGCATCCCCAGTATTTTTGCCTTACCTCCATCATATAAATGAATAATAATTTACTAAGGACACCTAAATGTATTAAGAAAGCTTACTACTTGCTAATTGCATTTCAATTAATAGCGAAATAATTAATTGATCAAGTCAACTTGAATTTGGGCTTTTAAATATAGCTAGTTACGAGACTCAGAGGGTTATTAGTTAGTTAAAGTCAAGTCTATTAATTTCATGAGCATAACATGCGATTTCTTTCATATTAGCTCAAATTGCCTTCGTCTTACTCTAGTAAGTCAGTACACAGTAAATACGAAATAGACTAAAAATTAAGCGTCTGTAATTTATATGTTGTTAACTAAAAAATTAATACAAAGCGATATTATTTACTATAAATAAGCTGCGATTAATATAATAAACTAAACCTACATAATAATAATAATAGTTACCACATTCACATAACAAAAACAAAACGGTAAAGATGCTCTCATCCATTTTTACCTTCACATCTCTACTTTTTGTAGGGTGCATACCGAGGAGGATGGGTGTATTTTGAACCTCCTTGAGATGGGCTTTTGTACGAGCCATGAGATCCAGAACTCCAGGAACCACGTGCTTCACCATCTATTTAATTAAGAAATTATCTCATTTTTACAATTCTATAATAATATTATTATATACATATACTTCAGTAACATATTCCTTAGTATTATAATAATTGTTCAATTGTTGTAGCTTTTACTAACTGTCATAATAATGATGAGATGATGGCAGAGGTGAGTCATAATATGGATCGTCATATTCATAAGAGTATGAATGAGATCTCGGAGGAGGTGGTGAGCTACCTCGACTGTGACTTGAATACGTTCTTGATGAACCTCTTACTTTCTCAATAAAGTCAATGGCCCTTCCGCTTTCATTTGACGACCGGCGATAGTGCTCCGTGTACTTTGGTGACGGTTCCGCACTAGTGTACTTTGTCGGAGGTGGCGACTGTCTTGGATAACGGCGAAATTGCTGGTTCAACAGAAAAAAGTTTTTTATTAATTACTCAACTACCAAAAATGAATCTTTTTGTTGAAAAATTGCAGAAAAGTGAAACTCAGAATCAGAAACACTGAATACCAAAGGTTCCTCAGGAGGATAGTCGTACGGGGCCGGTCTTGGCTGATGTGGATATCCATAAGAAACGTGAGATTGAGAATGGGAGCGAGATGACGATGATGGTGGTCGAGAATGCTTCGAGCTGCCTCCTTCAAGAATTCGAGTTGCATTTGCAATCCATGGCAAATTTTCCAGCGCTCTATTGTCGCTCAAAACTTGCTGCTTAAGACAAGTAATGGCATAAGCAACTCGAGCGTATGCCTCCGCGGCTGGTGCAGTAACTTGGATATTAACGTGCATATCTTCATTTAAATGGTAAAATTTTGGATCGGTGCCGTTCCTCAGTTCTTCTTCCTACAAGAAACATCATTATATACTTAATTACTTGCCACACTTGCCAGATAAAGATCAACAAGCCTCGCCAAGGAACGTGCAAATTATAATATGTGTATATGTAATCATCACTCATGTTCATTGTAACAGCGTTTAATACCCCGCATACCTTATCCTTATCTTTCATTACTCCACGGCCCAAAAGAATCATTTTTGTCATTGTTTCCTTCATAAGACCTTTTAGATACGTCCCTTTGGGTCCAATAATTCGTCCAGCGTAATTAAACTAATAAAATGAAAGGAATCCTTATTAGATAAGTCGAAAATCTTGAAATACATAGTTTTCAAATGTTCAATAGTGTAGCTAAAGTAAATACCTTTGGAAACGCCTTTGATGGTGGTATAGCCTTGACATGGAGAGTGATAGGTGCGTCATTGTAGAGATCAATAAATGAGTTTTCTTGGGCTGTAGCCTGAATTCCTTTGGAAATATTTTCAAGTTCTGCAAAGAGTAATATATATTTCAATATTTTCAATTTCCAATTGCAAAGACAAGCTACAAGCATAGCCCTATGGCCTGTGGCTTAGAGATTTCTAGACATCTAGACTACATATTTAACATAATCAATACTACCACTACTGATACACAAATACCAAAAACAACTTTTAAGGATTGTGTACCATTTTGAATTAGACGATACGCAATTGGATAGCGTTCTCCATCTAATGAATCTCTTTCGACCATTAAATTCTGGACATAATCTGCGAATTTCTCGTCTACAGGACCATCATATCCGACAGCTGAGTTTCGGTCCTTTTTGAGTGAATCTCCATCAGGATCGGAAGACATGGTGCGGAGTTATCTTCTTTGTTAATATCTGAAAAAATAAAAAAATATACTGTATATGCATACATATTTACCTTATGTGCATTTTTAAGTAACCTAATCCGTTCAAAATATATTGAACCGGAATATTTGATGTTACATACATAAAATTGACAGCTTTCCTACGGATCACTTCTATGGTTTTGCTTTATTTATAATAATATGGAGCTTACCAACAATAGAAATACAGAGGAGCACTGTAGCTTCGGAAATCCGAACTGAATTCTATACAAGATCAACAAAATCGAGATGCAGTAAAAATTGCTGATAAGATTGCAGCTGATTAATTAATATTTAATACTGAATGCATCCGCAGCCTATCTAACTACGGTACACACGTAGTGTAAAACTGAGAAAATTGGTCTATATTTTTGTTCTCCTTTATAATTGACCGGTTGAGCATTAATACAATATCTAGGAGGAGGACTTAATCTCAGTCTTCAGTGATCAGCAGGATATAATTTGGAATTACTTCTTCTGGGTGGTGACTGCTCTGTAGGGCGACAAAAAGTCAATCAGATCAGTATAGAGTTGTACGTAAAGAATGATACCGTACCGACCGATACCGATTCTCCGAAGAAGAATCTTGTAATCTTGATCTTGTGTTAGTATCTTAAGCCAGAAGAATCACAGAGATTATCCAAATCTCAAAATATCCTTCCCAAGAGAGCCGGATGAGACATCTACCGTCCTAATGAGCTCAGAGCGCTGAAGATGGAGCGTCCAACTCTGGAGCTTGTCCAGGGATTCTCCAATGTCATGGCGGCCCAGGTAATAACAACAATCCGAATCGGAATTCCAGAGATTAAAGTTTTGATGTCTTGATTATTAGCTTCTTTACTGCGAAGTTACAGATGATTTTGTGTTATTAAAGTTTCTACAGCATTTAGCAACTTGTCTAATTAGTTGACAACAAAGGGAACCGATTGCTGAAGGCTAAATTAAATTCTTAGTGTGAAAAACAGTTTATTTACCTTTCTTTACACGAGAAGATCCGCCAAATTGTTGGAAAAATTGGTTTGTTTGTTTGCTTCAGTTAGTGTCAAATCCAGATCTTCTCCAGAAACAATTTACTCCAGTCCTGTTAACAAAAAAGTTTTTCAGGAATGTTTACAAGATTTGTTTTCTGTTTTGCCAAATTCATGAAGAGTGTTTTTAGTTTTTTCACGTGACACAAACACAGCGTATAACAAAATCAACAGAACAGAGCATGTGTAAAGCTAAACATGCTTTAACAATAATTGATAATACTAATAAATATTTTGCTAATTGTAGCATTATAGTATCTGAAATACAATTTGTGACAACATCTATATCAAAACCTAATTCTGGAATTACCTTTGGAAGATTTCTTGAAAATATATCGATGAAAGGATCCATATAACAAAAATCAGCTGTAATTTACAATTTTTCCTACCATATAAATCTTTTAATTGCTGCGTTACTTAACTCTTCAGTCTTTGTTCACTTACCCTAACGTTTTGTCCGGTGGATTATGAATATGAATAGAAAAATATAATCTAAAAGCACGCACATCGACTGATTTAACGAATTGAGACGAAATAGTTCCTAACAGAATCGAAATTGAAAGAAATAACTAACTACCCGTGTAAGCTAATTGTAGATGGAATATTTTAGTACCAAGAGTACAAGTCAAGTGTTTTGTTGGCTCAGCAAGTAATTTGCAGCATGTAAGTTAACAGTTCAAAATACTATAATTCGTAATTGTATGTACTTCTACTTACGTTATAAATTACTAATATTTGTAATGATTTTTTTCTGGATGTTAAAATCTCAGGCAGAACAGTGGAGTTGGTGTTAACGAAACGATGCCAGGAGCGTTATCAAGTGGAATTCCCGGCTTAGGTGCCACCGGAGGAATGATGGGAGTCGGTGTCGGAGTTGGCGGTGGAATGAACCCCGTGGGTATAGCAAACAACCCGCCTTTGCCGACAGTGCCATTAATGGCCAACCCTGAGGGAGCTCAACAATTTTGCCTTCGCTGGAATAGTTATCCAGCAACTGTAGCTACGCAGCTCGCAGCTTTGAGAGCAGCTGAGGATTTTGTAGATGTGACTCTTGCATGTGATGGCAGACAATTAAGAGCACATAAATTGGTCCTTTCAGCTTGCAGTCCATATTTCATGCAGCTTTTTAAAGTAAATGTTGTTACGTGTACATTTTATTTTCCCATTTTTATGCAAATCCAAGATTTTTTATTAATAATACTACTTACAGAGTACACCGTGCCAACATCCAGTGATCTTTCTTAAAGATGTCGGATTTCGACAGCTTGTAGCCCTTCTTGAATTTATGTATGCCGGGGAGGTAAACGTGTCTCAAGTGGAATTACCTGCGCTTCTCCGAACTGCCGAGGCTCTGCAAGTGAGAGGTTTGGCAGACACAAATCCTAATAACAATGGCCCTCCGCCGCCTCAACAAACTATCCCCCAACCTCCTCAACAACAACAGCAGCAACAACAAAAACAAGTAGGTCTATGTCTCTTTAACGAAAATGATTATATTTATATCAATGCGAAAGTCTAATGTATTTCTCGGTTTAATTTAATTGATAAAGACATTTTCGCCTCAATACGCTCCAATTGTTAATCAGCAACAACAACAGCAGCAACAACAACCTGTGATGCCTACACCGCCTCCAACTGCTCCACTTCCGTCAGTAGACGAAAACCAAGGACAGTGTAATCAAGAGCCGCCCGTACAGTCGCCAAATCCATCAACTGGACCGGCTCCAAAGAGAGTTAGACGTGATGAAAGGTCTTCCCCTGTAAATTTAGGTGCAGCTAAAGTGGACGATGATGAAAATTCATCGGACTCAAATGATTCTCAAGATTTTGGGGTAAATAAGTTCTTTTGTGCAGTACTTCAATCTTAATGTGGGTAAATTAAATAAAAGTATGCATTATTTGGTCAATGTAGGAGGTTGGAGAGGAAGAAATGAAGGCTTACATGAATGATGGCTCCATATCAGAAAATCTTGAAGAATCGGGTAAGCACTGCATATTCTGGAACGAAATGACAATTTCTTTTATTTTTGTTTTCATTCTGTCAAACTTACCATTTAAGTAAATGGGCGGATAGATAATTGGACTAAATGTTAATTTGCTACGCTTTAAGTAACGTTTAGTTTAGAGTGGGCCAAATACCTTTTAGAGTTAATGCAGTACAGACTGTAACGAAGTTGTAAATATTTTCTTGGGTGGAAAACTAGGACTAGGAGTATAACTTTTCCAGCTCAATTAGTAAATTAATTTGTACCATGTTTGCCAATATTACACCTCTGTAGGTAGTAAGTATACTTCAAGTGAGACTTTAATGATGAGTTACATAATGTCAGTCAAGTTCGGTTTGACACAATTTCTAGTTGTAAGGATGAATAACAGTAACAGCGCCTGAGCTACTATTTATCTCTTAACGCTAATCACCAAGTATTCATCATCCTTTCTCTTTACGTAGAATAGGAAAATGGTTGGGAAAGCAAATTATCTTAAGTTTCTGTGCGGGTAATAAATCACCGTTCGCTCGCACAATGTTTTTCCAGATTGTACTTAAGTTGTTGAAAGAAAGAAGGAAAACAAACAAGGCCAAGGATGCTAATTAAGACATACAGACAGAAGACAGAGCAGACAAAGTAATTAGAGGAAGCTTGTCCAACAGTAATTTTTCATGTTGACAACATGGTTGTTTGTTGTATAATAGGTGAAGTTTTTCCTGGTACGGAAGACCCAGGGGGCGATCCTTTTGACATTACTCAAGCAGATTTAGGAAGTGATGCAGTGGGTGGTAGCCAGTCAGAAGTAGAGACTTCTGAGGAAGAGGACGGTGATGATGACGATGATGGAGAGTGCAAAGGATTTACTTATCAATCTGATGCGTCGTATAGCCAAGGTAAGCTGTGTCTTTTGATTAAGTAGCTATATTATACATAGCAGAGCATAACCAGATTTAATTGTTATAACATAATTTTTATTCTAATAAGTAGAGCCTGGAGGAAATTCCAACTCAAATGGTGAAAGTGCAGCTGGGCCTTCAGGAATTAGTGGTTCGGGGGAAAGTGGTAGTGTCGCGACGATACCAGGTGGTTCGAAAGAACCTGGAGAAATACCCGCAGGTGGTACAGGAGGAGGTAGCGCACGAAATCGTCTCTCCAGATCTCTATGGCCTCCTGGAATTCCATATCACGGTCCACAACAGTGTCCTTATTGCCCCAGAATACTTAGCAACGTTGGTAATTGGAGAAAGCACGTGTTGACAATGCATTTTGCAAGAGAGAAAAATTACAAATGTCGACATTGTGCTAGCTGCTTCCGGACAGCAGAGTATTTGCAGAAACATTATGTTCGTGTTCATAATTATCCTCAGAAAATGACTCGAAGAAAATATGTAGAAAATACATAAGCATTTAATACTTTATTTAACGAATTAAGCTGCTAATACATGCATATTCAATTCACCAGGATATTCTTAATTTACTTATTTTAATTTTCTTAATTACGATAATATTTATGTAAAGATATACCTACCTAATGAACATAATATTTGCATTATATTTGCAAAATAATTTTTGTGCAAAAGAAACAAACCTTTGTGAACTGTGGACTGAACTTCAGTTGCTATATAATATACTCTACTTTTATCTTATACTTAATAATTCTGTAGCTCTCGTGAATATTACCTGCATCAGTCTTGGCCTTGGTTAGTAATAATTAATTTTGCAATTTTAAGACAAGCCAGACAGATTCTTGTTATAAAGTGTACTGAAATAATATCATTTATATATCATGTAGTGATAATAAGTAGATGAAAGATTTAATACTTAACTATTAACGTTTATATATATATCTATAACTATTTTAACTGTAGTTTTTTGCCAAGTTGCAATCCTTATGTATAAGGCAACTATTTTTCCCTGTGCATTTGTTTTAACTTGTCGTTAGTTTTACTTTGATTTTAAGTTGATTGTTTCCAACACTTATTATATTAACTGTCTATATTATTAGGGTATGGCAGTTAGTTGACCACGAACCCGAGTTTGAAATACCAAAATGTAATACAATTCATTCAACACTACGAAGATTTGTTTAATGACAGTTTTAATTTTACCTTTAAGTATAATATAATCTAGTAATGCAGCATGATATCCGTACAGTTTATTAGCGTTAACTACCCAGTAATTTACATTCTGTTGATAACAATGATATTTATAAGTGTAAATGTTTGTGTTACTTCGTTCTCTGTGTAATTTTTGTAATGAAATCAAACAGTATTGCTTGAATTTACTTTAAGACATCATAATACAATGTTAAATATATCGATAAACTGACAACGTGTCTGTACTAAGATACGGAGAGTGGAATGGAGGCGACAAACTGAGTTCGTGCTTCATAGTTTAAATATAAATACAACCGTGACAAATTACAAACAGGCCAAAAACCATTAAGAGATACTTATTAAAGTGCTGCTAGTTGGCAGAACAGAAGAAGTACTGTTTGACTTGACTGTGTACTGTAATAGGCAAACCGGTGAAAGCAAAAGCAAAGTGAAATTTTTATGCCTACTTATGTCAATGTCAAGCCGTTCTGCTCTGTTTTGAAGCGAAGCATTCTTCTATGGACTTATGCTTGAATTAAAGTGGGAAAGAAACGGAAGCTGTGAAGCAGCACCAGAAGACAGGAAAATTACAAATGAAATAGAACATCTCCGTCACATTATTTTATCTTGGATCGTCTCATCCCTCCGTCGCCTTCCATTTATAATGTAAAACATACATAACTTGTTTTTATCTTTACTTATGGGTCTCTATAGAAAATGAAACATCGCATATTATATAAAAATATCATATATGTAATACAATATAAATGATAGTATTCTTTTGTAATAAAACATATTACCTGCCTACTGAACTGAAAACAGTAATATGCAGAGTGAAGCTCGGCTTTTCTTTCTCCAACTCCAGCACAATTATTTCCGTTTCTTGTCATGCACAGCTAACAAAACATTATTTCATTCCTCATGCTGCATTTGCTACAACTTTCATTCCATTGTCTTAGAATATTTTTACTGTGTCTTATATGCATG
The DNA here is from genome assembly GCA_034694165.1 of Tomocerus mixtus. Classification (NCBI taxonomy): domain Eukaryota; kingdom Metazoa; phylum Arthropoda; class Collembola; order Entomobryomorpha; family Tomoceridae; genus Tomocerus; species Tomocerus mixtus. Next base: position 2,897 of record JAQFYC010001296.1, on the reverse strand, counting down.
TACAGAAGATAGCAGCTTAGATACTTAGATTAGATACATAAATTTTTGTGTTTTCCCCAATGCAAATCATTATGAAATAGAATGTGTCCTTTTCCTTGGGAGAAAGTCTTGGTAATTGTTTTTCCAAAATGTTGGTCAATTATAACTGCAAGCTACTTCAGAAGACTCCGAGCAATAAAACATTTTTGAGTTGGTAAAAGTTTGTAAAAGTATTTACATATCTATACAGTGTTCTTGACTACGTATGGCGAAAGTTGGGAAAGTAAATATCGACACGTATGTTATGGGTACAATTATAATTTGACGGGATAGCGAATAATTTTATGTAGACAGGCTTTATACATACTAGAGACTTTCTGACCTATTTTTATGTATCTACATACAATCTACATATATGTACATATGTACTATTTATGAAGGTTTCCATAAAACTTGTACTAAAACACCCTGCTAAGCTAAAACTCAAGTCATAATGCTTTCTATGTATAACGTATTATAAGTAAGAAGAAGACTGAATGACACTTTAACTTTCTCCCATTTTTGACATGGTTTCCTAAGGTAAACTTAAACTTGTGTAAACTAGGAAGCAGTTTCGTTTGACTTGACTAGCTAAAGTTCTCTTGTAATTTGAATACTTGGCTTGGGTTTCATGTCATGTCAAGTGAAGCCAGGCAGACAAAGTGAGTCCTCCGCTAAAATAGCTACTACGTGACAGTGCAGCAGTGTGATATACATGTTTTGTAATGTTTATCCTAACAGGGATGTGACCGAGGTAAATATGCGGTATAATTTTTAGCTCAACAATTGTCGATTAAAGTATTTTATTTAATGGTAATCTACTATATTCATTTAAGGGCAGCCTCCAGTGGGAGCTTTATGAGAAGCTAACTAAATAGTAGCTCGCCTTTGTAAACTCCTACACAAAATTCTTGTTTCCTCCCCTGATAGCTAAGCTTAATTTAGGTGGCTCATTCATTCGGATTGATATAATTTTAATTAAGTTCTCCATGAAGTGATGGAGTAGGAAAATACGTGTATTTGCTTCCTCTGGTGGCTACCCGTAATTGCAGATTACATAATATATTTGTTTACAAAGGAGTAATCCCATATTATGTATTTGCTAACGACTTTTCATCATTTAGTTTCAGGATAATAAATTATAGGTTGCACGATTTTTATGCATTCGAAATGTGTTATAATCTTACCAAAATTCCTAACCAAACTAAGGAACATTTGTGCAGTGGCTGTTAAAGTTAACTACTTTTTAGGGGAAATCTTTTCAAATATTGGTGTAGTTTTTAATATATATTTAAATGCCTTAAAAACTAGGTATATGTAACCCTTTCTACTGAACTACAAAATGTAATGCCGTCGATCTCACCTCTAAAGACAGCATGGTATAAATGCGTGTGGTATTTCATATCTATAGGGTAAGACTTACTTTCTCCGCTTCGTGTCGTGCCTGTTTTGTCTGTCCCTAGGAAAAGTTTTCCGACTAAGTTTTCACCGGTGAGAAATGATAGATGGGATAATGGGACTAGGGCAATGGTAATTGTATCTGGGCTCCCCGGCTACGAAAAATCCAAACGCTTTATATAAAGCATTCCTTCAAGATCCATAACAGCTAAGAAGACTATCTGTATTACTAACTGCACCGAGAGCAGATGTAAACATAGACAAGAGAACACTGCATAACATCCTATATAGAGCAGTGTACTGTACTTTTGTATATGTGTATTGTATGATGGCTTGAGACAGCTCATCTTCAAACTAGTAGTTGAAGACAAGACACACAAAAGTTCAGTTGCATTGTGTTTTCACTTTTTCACTCTACTTCTATTTCGTTTCCCTTGAAGGAGTCACACAAAGTAAAGTGTTTGTGTATACAACACAATGCAAATAACAGAATCTTGTATGTCATAGATAGAGGGGCTTTAGCCATTAGCTATATTTTAGATTTCAGAATGCTGGCCTGGACTACCCACACAGTTTGGCAAACACAAAGATTCACACTTTTTCCTTATTTTTGTTTGAGCTTTATTTTCTGTGATATAACAGTTTTCTCCTCATTGTCTCTTACTCATTGTGCTTTCACTATTTATGAAAAAAGCAGATTGAGCCGTATGGAGAAAAGAGTTCAAATTCGTGAACATGGAATTTCTTAATGCAGCGTTTAATGTTATCAAATCGTCATGTAAGCAATTATCACACATTTAGGCCACAACATAATACTAATACGCATTACTCGCACAATTTGCATGGCAGCATTGACAACTAATACTTTTTGCCTTTAAACAAGCGCACGGTGAATATAGTACGTACTTACTTGTAAGTAGATATTATAATTCAACAACTTGATCAATTAAAATTCTAAAAAATTGCCTCAATTGTAAATAAGAGCAACCATACATAATGCTCTGTCATGTTTGCTCAAAACTGCATTGTTCGTAAAGATAATATTATATACTCAATTAGACGCAATAAAGCTGCATATGCCTGATATCTGAATAATGTGCAAGCTTTCTTTTACTTTCCCCAGATTAATGAATACTTTCTGCTCACTATAATTTCAAACTGCAATTTGTAAGGACTTTAACAGTTCAAAAGACGTTTGAAGCTTTGAAAACAAACTGCCAATGTATTTATTCAACATGACAAGGATGGGAGAAAGCTGTTAGTGTTGAGATTTTGTAGTGTCTGTTAGGAGTTTGTTAGCAGATTTTTGCCTATCAGTGAACACTGTGAAATGAACTAATTTTAATATGATGCGTCATAGCATGTTATGCAATTTACTTCCTCTATAATTGGACACGATAACTAGCATATCGATGGCTTCATATGGAATGGACGTATCAGCATATTCCACAGATGCGGTCAATGCCGTATCAGCATTTTCC
>JAQFYC010001295.1:0-36480 GCA_034694165.1 Tomocerus mixtus | reverse complement strand
AAAGGGGAGCTAGTTGCTTCCTCAATTTTACCTGAATATGAGGTTCCTGGCTGGATCTAGTATATGTATAGGTATTATTTATATATCTGTGTGTAAAGGTTACATTTACAAATATTAGTAGTAAAGGAAACACTTAGGTAATTAATATTGGATGTGACATGACTTTGGTACTTAGTCAATCTTAAACTGTTTAATACTTTCATAAATGTATCTACCTAAGTAAGTAATATATTATATAATTTAGAAGTTGTTTCTAATTGGTTAATGGCATTATTAATGGCTGAAATGATTTAACTTAACTATTTAAATTATTCTTAATTTTTAAGGGTTTGACGCAAGCTAAGGCTAGAGAGAATCTAGAGCGTGATGGACCGAATGCCCTGACACCGCCAAAACAAACTCCTGAATGGGTGAAATTCTGCAAGAACCTTTTCGGTGGTTTCGCCCTTCTACTATGGATCGGTGCGATCCTTTGCTTCGTAGCCTATTCCATCCAAGTTGGCACGTATGAAGATGCGGTTAAAGACAATGTAAGTGCAAAATGCTAGTTCGGTTACGGAAGGATGGGAATCCTCGAGTCGAATGAAAGACAGGGCTAGAACTAGAGACTCCTCAACTCAACTTAACTGATAGAGATAAAGAAAAGCTACATAATACATTGGGAGAGAGATAGAATCGTTTTAAATTCAATTCAATTCATTCCTCAGACAGAACAGACGTGGCCCTGGATCTGGATGCTGGATCTGTATCTGTATCTACTGCAGCGAGATGAAAGAGAGTAGGCGGAGTTTCGCAGTGATTCACCGATACTCTTTACTTTACTATCTCACTCAACTATCTAGTCTAAATTTGTACACAAAGACAAAATAAAAAATAAAATTCTGCTAAACACCATCTGTAGGTAGTAGGTATAGGATTCATGATCTAGATCTATACAAGTACTTATACTATATAGTAGGTATATACACTATGTGTATATTTATCTTCATATTTATCTTCCTACAAATCTTGAACATCAAATAATAAATATGACTTATGAATTATGAATTAACAAAATCATATTAGGAGGAGATTTCATGTTTTTAGCAAAAAATACCTAAAAGGTAACTCTTCCGCAGGTACCTACTTCATTTAATATACATGCATTATAGTTAGAGAGATAGTATTTTAAATGCACATAGGCAGATTGGAAGATTAAACTTTGTTATTATATCCAATCCAGGATATATTTAATAATACTTTTACTCTCAGGGAAATGCTAACAGATAATAGAAGAGAACTGAACAGACATATCAATAAAAGAATGGAAAGACAGAAATATGAAGGGTGGAACAGATTGTGAATAGGAAGAATCAATGCAAATGGTTTACGTTTACGTTATGTTATGAAGGAGAAAGATCCAGATTCGATAGATAGATATTAGGAAGAAATATATTGTAAGAACAGTGAGAGAGTTCGGCTCAAGTATTATATTGTAGAAATAAAGTGGAGAAGCCAAAGTCATAGCTAAGTAAAGGAACATCTTCCAGAATCTCTCCTCTTCTATTTTCTAGTGTATATACAGATAGTATACACTAGAGAGAAGTTCTTCTTGAGATTTGGAATTTAGATTCCACAATGTCGTTCTTATTTATGTCCATTGTAATAAAAAATAGTCAAGCCGACTTTTGGCACGAGTATTCTCGTGTGTATTCTCCTCTCTTTTGTATTTTTTGTGTTCTTCTCCCTTCTCTATGGATGTTATTATGTTTTAGACATTTGTTTTAGTAGGAGCAAGAGAAAGATGAGGAAGATGCGTGCTCCTTTTTGTTTCTGTTGTGCCAAACTAACTTAAAAGCATATTTACTCTAATTTTCACAAGAGAACATCACTATAAGACTATAGTCACTTTTTGCAATTCTTCTTTTCAAAACCTGGATGTTATTGTTCAATAAGTATGTAGGAAGACATTTTTAACTGATCTTTCAAGGCTAACTTTACGCACTTATTAATGTAAATGATATTATTGCTATTATTAGTAAAATTGGATTTTTTGAATTTTGAATCCTTAAAGACAGTAAAATATTACCTTTTTCTTGATGTCATTAAGATGAATAGAGATAGGGAGGGCTGGGCTAGTGATGTTTTTACTTATGATCTTATGTATGTTGGTTATTATGCAACTTGCTTACAAGATCCGCATCTTTTAGTCATTAAGATTTGGATTTATAGCTTCCATTCAGATTGAGATAGTAATTTCGGAGGAATAAATAGCTAGGAGGGGATATGTACAAGGAAATAAACTGGAATACATTGTGAAAGTGTATTATATGCAATGCAAAATGCAGAGAAGTAAATTAAATTTCAGAGGAAAATCTGATGTTGGTTGGACAGAGTTACGCTGTAATCAGATCCTCCAAAGAATTCAAGGAATTTTAAGTGAATAAGACAAGAAAACGGATAAAAAATGAAGACAAAGTGGGAGATGAGATTTTTTTCAGTAGTTTTGTTAGGATGAGAATTTGGAATGTGGCGCGGAAAACCGTTCCTTTTACAAATGTGTGAAAACTGATTAATTGATTCCTTTGTTCTTTGTTTACAGTTATACCTTGGTGGTGTACTGGCAATCGTTGTGATCATCACAGGCTGCTTTTCATACTACCAAGAGTCCAAAAGCTCCAGGATTATGGAATCCTTTAAGAATATGGTCCCCCAATATGCGACTGTACTTCGTGAAGGTCAAAAATTAACTCTTAAAGCTGAAGAAATCGTTATTGGTGACGTTGTGGAAGTGAAATTTGGTGATCGGATACCGGCTGATATACGAATTGTGGAATCACGAGGGTTTAAGGTGAGTATAGTTAACTAATCTCAATTAAGTTCAGATTTAAAGACAATAAAAATACATATACTATAGATGTTGTTGACAAACTATAATCTAAATGACGCAAATTTCTTGGATTTAGGTTGACAACTCTTCTCTTACTGGTGAATCGGAACCACAAAGTCGAGGCTCAGAGTTCACGCACGATAATCCTCTTGAGACCAAGAATCTGGCTTTCTTCTCTACCAATGCTGTTGAAGGTATAGTTTAGAGGATAATCTGGGATCCTTAATATCAAATACATTAATCCTGTCTTGCTGAAATTAATTTGGTTGTCTGAATTAATTAAATGTTTAATTAACTTTGATTATAGGAACTGCAAAGGGAATCGTCATTAGCTGCGGTGACAACACAGTTATGGGACGTATTGCTGGTTTAGCTTCTGGACTGTCTTCTGGAGAAACACCAATTGCTAAGGAAATCCACCATTTCATTCATTTGATTACCGGTGTGGCTGTCTTCTTGGGAGTTGTATTCTTTATTGTGGCTTTCATTTTGGGATACCATTGGTTGGACGCTGTTATCTTCTTGATTGGTATCATCGTGGCTAACGTACCGGAAGGTCTTTTGGCTACTGTGACGGTATAATACATATATTATGAAATACCTATAAGAATTATTATTTATTACTAGTAGAAAGACTGATTGCTATAATAGACAAGATTATAAAATAATGAAAATAAGTGACTGAAATAATTATTGGGATAGCCTAATATAGATTAATTGTTGAAACATTCTGTAAGCTTGTATTCTTTTTTGGGAATTGCGTATGAAAACAAAAGCTATTGTTATTAGATAACAAATAGACATATCGAAGAAAGTTGAGCAAATATATTTATTTAGTAAAATAGTAGCTACAATTTCTCATCTTGCTCCTTTGAGATACCTAGTCTATTAACCTGAAAAACGACAGGCAATTTATACACATAATAGAATAGTTGAATTGATTAGTGCTAGAAAACTGCTTTCCCTTCCCTGTTACATAGCCTTCCTTATTTAGGGGAAAAATAACAGAAGCAGTAAGAAAGTTTGTAAATCGGTATATAAACAGAGTGTGGTTTTGTGTTCCTTGTCTTCGGGCAGGTTTGTCTGACATTGACAGCTAAGAGGATGGCATCGAAGAACTGCTTGGTGAAGAATTTGGAGGCTGTCGAAACTCTCGGATCTACCTCTACAATCTGCTCTGATAAAACTGGAACCCTGACTCAAAATCGTATGACTGTGGCGCACATGTGGTTTGACAACCAAATTATTGAAGCTGATACCACTGAAGATCAATCTGGAGCTCAATATGACAAGACAAGTGAAGGATTTAAGGTAAAACACCAGCCCAGCACATGAATTACATGTATAATTTATACTTAAAACTTACACCTTAGATTCTTCATTAGAAATTAGGGCTCCCTGGTGTGAGTTCCCTAAGAAAGAGTTGGCATTTTAACAATACAGAAGATTTTGGAGCGTTTGTCTAGTCTCAGTTCTCAGTGACGTCCTAAAAGCGTGAATATGTTAGGTTGAAAAGAGCTTTGTTTGAATTAATGGAATCTATTATGCAGGCTTTGGCCCGTTGTGCTGCACTGTGCAACCGAGCTGAGTTCAAGCCCAACCAAGAAGGAATACCAATTCTGAAGCGAGAGGTAAATGGTGATGCGTCAGAGGCTGCTCTTCTCAAATGCATGGAGCTTGCCCTACACGATGTCATGAGCTACCGAGCCAGAAACAAGAAAGTCTGTGAGGTTCCCTTCAACTCGACAAATAAGTACCAAGTTTCCATCCATGAAACTGAAGACGCTAGTGATCCACGTTATCTTCTTGAAATGAAGGTTAGTCTAAGCAATACATATAAACATATCATGGAAACTCCATTTTTGAACATTGATCTTATTTATGATGAACTATCTGTAATGTGGTCACAAAGTAATATTATTATATAACTAATTATGAGTATATCGAGTTTATTATGTCTATGTACAAATACTATCTGTTTCTAGTGTTATTGGCATTGGACGATTTAAAGTGGTATATTAAAGATTACAAGGATTACTGCATACGGAAATAATTAGTGTTTTAAATCCATTACGATAGACGTTTTTATATTATATTACTGAAGTTTACATTTACGATACGAAGTACATAAGTGTATGGGAGCACTATGTGTAATTGTATATAAAGGGAATATTAAATTCGTTCTGCTTTTGCCTGACAGGGTGCTCCTGAAAGAATTCTCGATCGATGCGGAACTATCTTTATCGGAGGAAAGGAAAAAGTACTGGATGAGGAACTGAAGGAAGCTTTTAACAACGCTTACTTGGAATTGGGTGGTCTTGGAGAGCGAGTACTCGGTAATTTAACGCTCCACAAACTTTCCCTAGCAAATCCCAAACAGCTTTCTCCCGAATCGTTACGTCTGATTGTGATGTTACGATTTTGTTCATTACTCTAGTACTGGATTGTTAGTTTTGTTGTCGACGCAATGGCAATGACTCTTAATTGTATTGTCTTCATTAAATGATGCTTTTTGATAGGATTCTGCGATATGATGTTGCCTTCCGACAAGTACCCACCAGGATTTAAATTCGATTGTGATGATCCGAACTTCCCCTTGTCTGGACTCCGATTCGTTGGTCTAATGTCTATGATTGATCCTCCTCGTGCTGCTGTCCCTGATGCTGTAGCTAAATGTCGATCCGCTGGTATCAAGGTAATGTGCAAGCAGAAACATAAAAATAAATTCATTCTGCGTACTTGGAACGAAAATAATTAACTGTCTCTCTTGGAATTTGGATAACTAGGTTATTATGGTTACTGGAGATCATCCAATTACTGCTAAGGCCATTGCTAAATCTGTCGGTATCATCTCTGAAGGTAATTAAAACCAATATTTATGTAAACCTACTGGAGAATTTGCTGGATTCTAGCAAAAGTGATCTAACCGGGCCTTTTTCATCCCTAGGAAACGAAACTGTTGAAGATATTGCCCAAAGGTTGAACATCCCCGTCTCTGAAGTGAATCCATCCGAGGCTAAGGCAGCTGTTGTGCACGGAACGGAATTGAAAGATTTGGACCAAAGCCAACTTGATGACATTTTGCGCCACCACACTGAAATTGTATTTGCCCGTACTTCTCCCCAACAGAAACTGATTATTGTGGAAGGTTGTCAGCGAATGGGTGCTATTGTGGCTGTAACCGGAGACGGTGTTAACGATTCTCCTGCTCTGAAAAAAGCTGATATCGGTAACTAAATCCAAATTATTGATGAATCCACACGATTGCATAATATTTTTCTAGGTTGAGTTTGAGTTGCCTTCTCCTGTGCTGTCCTGCGCTAAAATGGCCTACAGCTCAGGCCAGGCTGCCAACAACTTTGAAATAGAGAGGAATACTAGCAATTAAAAAATGACACGGAGAGATAAAACTTTACTTTGACATTGACAGGTGTGGCTATGGGTATCGCTGGTTCGGATGTATCTAAACAGGCTGCTGACATGATCTTATTGGACGACAACTTTGCTTCGATCGTGACAGGTGTAGAAGAAGGACGTTTGATTTTCGACAACTTGAAAAAATCAATTGCCTACACACTTACTTCTAATATTCCTGAGATTTCTCCATTCCTGCTCTTCATCTTGTTTAATGTTCCTCTTCCATTGGGCACTGTGACCATTCTGTGCATTGACTTGGGTACTGATATGGTAAGTCGAAGCAATCCCTTGCAGCAATCTCAAATCATACTCTTTATCTCTATAAATAACTTGCTCATTATACGTATTACCATTATTCATTCTAATTTGAAAATGTTTAGCTCACTATCAGATAAGGGTTATTAATATTTTCCAGGAAGCAATTCAAAAGTTCTTTCAGGGTCTATATATAAACTCTACGTACATACTTATTAACAAAAGCTTGGGATCACAGAACAGATGATTATTTTGATATAATCTCCCTAGAAAAGCATTATAGCCATAGTACTAACTTGTTTATTCCACTTTCTTCTGTATTACGTAAGAGGGCAACTAAAATTCCATCCATTGACATACCTTCTGATATTATACCATACTAATACCACTTTAGAAACTAGCGAACGAATAATAGCGACCTAACATATAATTATAGCATAATATTTCTACTTAGAAATAGATTTGTAATGCTACACTAGTGCCGAGCGAGCTATGTAAGCTGCTGGAAGGGAATGACATGATAAATACTCAAAACTTTGTAGTCATTCGTAGTAATAGTCACTAACAGTTATCCATTTTCATAACAATTTACTTTTACCATGAACTCTGCTGGCACTTTCTGCATTTGACTTAGTTAGCTAACCTAGCTCTACAGTAGCTCTAAGCATTCCTCGTAGGTTGTATGTAGGTACTTACTTTACTTAACTTACTTATTTCACTCACACTTTGATACTTTGATTACCAACCAACCAGTAACAGTAAACTGTAGTGGATCACTTTTTATCATACAGAAGTAAATACCCATAAGTAGTTTAGCAAGATTCTAGATCATTGCAATTGACTGAAGTATTTTATCATAATATACTTAGCTATTATTTAGTTGTTCCGTTTGTACTTTTTCATTATTTATTATAACTATGTACCTATTGTACTTAACTTGTAACAAGTATTTTAGTAACTTTAGCTAGGTTATCTCTGTAAATAATAGCATTACTCATTTACTAGAAACAAAATCTGTTACCTCTTCTTACGTACTTAACTTAAATAACTCCATACTTACTATACTTTCGTACTTGATAACTTACTATACTTTCTTAGCATTTACTTACTTACTTATCTTTACTTACTTAATTATCCACTCTTACCATTTACCAGCCAACCAACCAACCACCCATCAATTCACCTCTGGTCATAACTTACTTACTTATCTTCTATACTTAACTACTCATTTATAAGTTACTATTATTACTAACTGACTTTTTCCGTTTATTTTTCGTTCTACTACATTTTTACTACTTACTTTACCATTTACATTACTTATTAACTGATTTTTTCTCTCTATTTTTATTTTTTTACTTATTTACTTATTATTATGTATCTAATAGTCTAATCTTCTGTACCCCGGTCTGGTAGACTTTGGTATTGGTAACAAAGAGTTTTCATTCGTTGGTGGGATTTGACTTGATGCATGGCATTTCTGTTCGTTCTCTGTCACACTCACTAAGTATTTATATTATAGTAGACCTCTATTTACTAATTACTGGATTGAATTGGAATGCCTTTCGCAATTTGATGTTCCGCCTCGTAATTATGTAGGCTTTAGACTTTAGAGATACTAAATCTATATAGATCGTAAGTACGTTTATAGTCATAGTCATAGTATATATAGTTAAAAGTAATTTTTAGAATTAGCTTTAGTAATTAATATATTAGTCGATTCACGGTAGTTTGAAATTTGAATATTTATGTTTCATCCGGACATTTACTAACTTTCTCACTTAACTTTTACTTACTTACCTTACTAAATAGTTATTTATTTTAGCTACTTAATTATGTATTTATATGTAAACATTTGCATCGTATACCGTATCGTATCGTAAATTGTAAGTAGTAGTCTCAGTTCACGCACCCACTATCAAAATACTAAGTAATACTCAAAAAATACTTACGTATAATAAGCTAATAAGTCATTTTCGAAATGTGGGTTGGCTATAGTAGGTTCGTAAAATGTATTAGCATTATATTAAAGCAATGCAATGTCATGCCTTGCCAGCAAGTATAGAAATCTCACTTACTAAGACGAGACAGACAAGTCTTGGGTTGGGACGGCGAGACTTGAGTTGGATTTGTTGGAGAGTAGATTTTCCGTAGATTCGTTTTTCCGCTGGCTGTGGCTGCTCTCAGTCAGTCTAGTCTGCCTTGGCTACTATTTGGTCGAATAGACTTACTTCTTCGATAAGTTGAGTTCCTCACTCATTTAATTTAATCGAGTTTGTTGTTCATGGCTAGCCTTAGAAACACGCTTTCATCATCACTCATAAAGACAGATCAATCACAATCGAATTCTTGCCTTGGTCTTAACTAACATCCAGTCCAGGTTCGCTGTAAGTAAAATAACGTACGTACGAAATACGAAATCAAACCAGTAACCTACTTACCCAACTAGCTAAACAATTCCATTGCACAATTCTCATAAATGCTACTATACCTCTTGTGTAACTATAAATATTAACAAACTCACTTAGAGACGGAGAAAGTAGTTATTTATATTTATTGCAGGCTACATTCATTAGTGAACCAAGGGAATCGTATAATTAATGAATTAATCCGTTTTTACTTAATTTTTTGGGATTTATTCTATTTTTGTTTTACAAGTTCATGTAGAATGAAAATATAGAAGTAATACGTAGAGTATTGTAGAGCTAATGATAAAATAATGTCTCTCCGTGTTAATTAAATGTAGAAAATTGTATTTTTAGGATGTAATAATTTTTATTTGGGACTAATTTTCACTTTCTCTAATTATTATTTTCACAGTACTGAAAATAGTAATTAGTATTTTTCAGATAATTATTTTATAAATATTTAAATGAAAGAGAAAGGGGGTTGTGGGATTTATTGTCGAATTGCTATATGACGGGTTGGTTTAGCCGTGTGATTGTATGTAGGTGCCAGCTATTTCACTTGCATACGAGGCAGCTGAAAGTGACATCATGAAAAGGTCCCCTCGCGACCCTTATAAAGACAAATTGGTCAATGAAAGGTAAACATTTTCACAAACTGGATCAGAGTCTTCCGAAATATTTCGGGATATCTTTTCTGGTATTGTTGCTTACACTGGCGGCTTAGCATGTAAATCGTATTACTCCGTGTGTCGCTATATAACGTAACAGTAACCTATCGTATCGTGTGAGTATTATAATAAACTTTAAAAAATATTTATTATAAAGTTTATAAACCTCAGTACAAGTAGGTAAGTATACATTTCCTATACTTGTACTTATGTAGACGAATTAAAAAATTCATCTACGATTTTTTCTACTGTTTTTCTACTGTTTTTACCCATCTCATCGTTAAAAATTCGAAACAGGAAGAAATCCAACGTTGTTCGTATTCGTAATGTCAGTTTACACACTTCTGGAATGGAACTAGGTTGGTATCTTTCCGTGGCTTCCATGTATTTGTGTGTTATAATTGTATGTCGAATTGGATTGACTGGGCAAAATATTGCATCCAGCATTTGATGTCTTCTTGACGTATCGTATTCTTAATGTATACGTTTGTCTTGTACTTGTACAATGTTATGATGTGTTTTTAGTGTCATTTCGCATGCTAAGTGCGGAATGAATTGTAGAAAGTGTTCTTTTTATATTATTTCGTTTGTTTGGTGGATATTTACTATCCTACTGACTTTCTCCGACGTGTCTCAAGGAATCAGTAGTTTAGTAGGTAGTTTTTGTAGATGTTTTAAGTAGTTGTGTAGTATTATTAGAGTAATACCTAGATTGGTAATATTCTAGGTTTGTCAGTTTGCAGTTTGTCGATTTTTGTCGTGTACATGTACATGTAGTCGTTATAGTGTCGTAAATGTACATGTAATTGAAATAGTTCTAGTTGATATGATTTTTATTTCCGTCTCGTTTTCGTTAACAGTCTAATTATTATTTCAGTGTGTCATAGTCCTAATTAATGTAGTGTAATATTAATATACACACTTGTAGTTGCAGCCTCGCAGCTGTAATCGATGTGTAATGTTAGTATTTTGTTTTGTAGTGTTTTAATGTAGTACAGTGTGTACATTGTTTGTAATGTGCTCACTACTAGAGATTTTTTAGTTAGTGAGCTATTCATGAATATGATTTTGTTGTATTGTGTCATTGTGTGTGTCTATCATGGCCGTGGCTGGCTCTTAAACGTGTCTTGGCCATCACACTGTGTACAATATGTATGTTATTTTATTTTATGAGTTTATGTTGCCGTAGTTTGTTACAATAGTTGTGTGTCATTGTTGTGGCTTTAACCGTGCAGGTTCCAGCTATTTCCTTGGCTTATGAAGAAGCTGAATCGGACATTATGAAACGACAACCTCGAGATCCTATAAGAGACAAACTGGTGAACGAAAGGTAAAAACAATAATTTCAAAAAGAAATTTTGGGCTCTGGGAATTGCGAATTTCTTAAAAGATTGCTAAAAATCTATATTTCCTATAATTATTCTCACTAATCTCTTTTACGCAGCTATATACACAATTTACTTATATAAATACAATATTAATGCTATTTAGCAAATATCCCAGAATTAAGATATAAAGAAAGCGAAACTTCTAAGCTTATAATCCTATAAATAGGTAAAAATCGGTTATATAATGTAAATAATATTTTTATAATATAAAGATACAAATATTTTAAGATACGAAGGGTAGGTTACATTGTGCATGGCTTGAGATTGGCTTTTACATTATATTATGTATTTAACTATAATTAAGGCTTCCCTTGTATTTATCGATCAATGTTAGTCTAGATTTTTGGCAATGGTGTTCTTGTAAGGAAAGGATGAACTCTTTCCAAGCAATGAAATAATTGTTGTATGTAAATGTAAAAAAGTACAGACGGGCGAGACTCGACGTCCATCTTGGTTTGGTAAACTAATTACTGACAATGTTCTCCTCTCAGATGTATAAGGTAACTTTAAAGAGTGTCATTTAAACAGTGCACTAATTGTGCTCGCACTTATTTAATTGGTGTTATTTTTTCAGTGTGCTGAAGTAATAGCTTGATTGACGTTTGTCTGTGTGCGAACTCAACTATACAGCAGCGTATACTTACTATTAAATTATTTATGTACATTTAGTAGGTTGGTTAGCTTATAAAGTAAAGTTAAAGTTACATACAGTATAGCAGAATCAAGACAAAGACTAAGACTGGCCTTCTAACCTAACTGTGTACTGTACTGTGTCAAAGGTGAAAGTACAGATGAAGGGTAAAGGATTTTATAATAATGCCTGTGACTGAAATGAAGCCGGATGAATTGCATTGGTTGTTGGCGTTGGTATGTCATTAAATTAACTGTGAATTTAATTACTGCTATCAGTGTTTTTGCTGTAAATGTAAGTGTAACTGTAAGAGTATGATCTGTGCCGTGTAATTTCGTGTCAGTTCAGTTCAGTTCAGTACGATAAAATAAAATATAGAGAGGTAATGAAGAAAGTAAGGTCACAGTCTGAAAGCTGAATGAAGAACGGGAAAAGTACAAGTACAGTACAAACTATCTGGAAATTGAGATGATGTGATGTGATGAGATGCTGGATTGGAGATTGGATCACCAAAGGACTTTCCAGGAACCGGAACCAGACAGAAGACTAGATCAATCAGAGTTTAGAAAGTAAATGTTAAATATCTGACGGCAGTTTTAGTTTGTCTTTTGACATTCATTTTATTTGTTTCAGTTGACAATTCAACACATTTTACATGTAAACGTTAAGACTCTCAAATTGTAATGGTTGAACTGTGGATTGGATATTGGATCTACATCTACACATCTACACAACACAAAGAACATTATACATGTATTTATATTGTATGTACGTAAGCAAACCAGTATAAAGAAAATAGAAAATAAGGTTCGGTTAACAGAACACAGGCAGGCTAATTGTAATTAAATAAATCAGGAAAGTAATTAATTAGAAATTAATTTGGGATGGAAAAATTACAAGGAGAGGTGAGAGGAAAGGAAGGCTTTAATTAGGATTTGAGGGATGGCCTAACCTAAGTGAAAAAATTGACCTTTGGTTTGGAAATTGAATGAAATGAACTTAGGTTCCAGCTATTTCTTTGGCTTATGAAGCGGGTGAGTCGGACATAATGAAAAGGCAACCTCGAAACCCGAAACATGATAACTTGGTTAATCACAGGTCGGTAATTACTTAATGTTTGACTAGTTTTGGTCAATTTTTAATTTTCAGTTGTTTTTTCCTTTATTTTCATGTAAATAATGGTACCATTTCTCTTAAAACGTATATAATTATATTCATAATGTAAAGTGGGGGTACTGGACGTGACTTTCTCTTGTTTTCTCTCTAAAGTGAAAGTATTTGGCTTTGCATCTCGCCTCGAATGCATATAAATATAATATAGTAAAAAGCTGAAGATTTAGGCGGAGCGAGAGAGTTAACAAAGATGTATTTTTAAACCAGTACCATTTAAAAAAATATTAAATCTTTATACTGTATCTGTAACTTGTAACGTACCGTTAATTACACAATTAGCATAGATAAATAATTAGAAATATTAATATTAATTAATTTTAATTAATTAAAAATCACTTTTACTCTCATTGTTAGTGAAAATAATAATTTATTTATTAATCTGTGGGCTTTCACTTATTTCATTTCGCACATTCTTTGGAATTTTACTTTGATGAGCCAAAAAGTGAAGTTATTGAAGTATTGATTCTTCATTGTTATTGCAATTAATTAGTAGTACTTTACTTACCTGTAGTAGAATTTCAAGTGGGAATTTTTTAATGAAGAACACTTAAAGATCGTTTTACCTCTCCTTTATAGAAAACCATTGCCAAATATCATTATGTATATATAATGTTGACGAAATCATTGACTAGAACTTTTTTCGGTATTTCGTTGGTTTGGTTGGTGTGTGCCGAGCCATTATCACAGTGTGCTTTGTGTATTTACATGTAATGTTTAAATGTATTTGATGCGGTGACATTTGTGTGGAGTCATTGATTGAGTTGATGAGTTCCGTGAAGTGATTCGTTATGTAATGTTGTCATTGTTATGTCATGTGTGTACTGAGTCTGATCGTTATGTTATTAATGTTATTAATTAATTATAATTAGTAATATTGTTTCTGTTTTGTTGTATTATGTATTGTTCTTGTAAAAATATTCTCGTCTAAATACTTACTTAACGTAAATGTTATGTTATGTTATGATTTGAAATCGCAACCGCCGAGTATTATGTTACTTAATGTAGGTTCTTGTAATTTGTAATTTATTTTTGTCAATTAATTAGTTCAAATTAAGTATTCGCTGTGCCTTCAGCCAACTGCGTAATTTAGTAACTCAAAAAATGCTTTCTTTACTGCTAAATCATTTGGAATGTAATTGTACTGGATATGGGAAAGATGCTAATTTCAATTTCCATGTAATTAAGGTTGATCTCCATGGCATACGGACAAATCGGAATGATCCAAGCTGCAGCAGGGTTTTTCGCTTACTTCATTATCATGGCTGAAAATGGATTCCTTCCAATGAAACTCTTTGGCATTCGTAAGCAGTGGGACTCCAAGGGTGTGAACGATTTGGAAGATTCTTATGGACAAGAATGGGTAAGCATTTTGAAAAATTCAAAATTATTTGTAAAATTATGTAGGAAAACAAATTACTGAATTTTCTAATTAATTTTTAATTTATTTCAGACATACAATGACCGGAAAAAGTTGGAATACACTTGTCACACTGCTTTCTTTGTATCCATTGTGATCGTGCAGTGGGCCGATTTGATCATCTGTAAGACACGACGAAACTCAATCGTTCACCAAGGAATGAAGTACGAAAATCTGCGTTTTTACTACAAAATTATGCATTATAAATATTATAATGAGTGTTTCCGTGTTCTAAACGATTATTTTCATTTGTTTTACTAGGAATTGGGTGTTGAACTTTGGTTTGGTCTTCGAAACAGCCCTGGCGGCTTTCTTGTCCTACACTCCTGGAATGGACACCGCACTTCGAATGTATCCACTCAAGTAAGTGCTTTGTACTAATTAATTTAAATTCGCATGCTAATTATCTATTTTTGTATAAGTGAGTTGGAATACTGACCATGGGATTTTGAATATACCTTTAGGATTAACTGGTGGATCCCAGCTATTCCATTCTCAATAGCCATTTTCATATACGATGAGATTCGTCGATTCATCCTTCGCCGCAATCCTGGCGGTTGGGTAGAACAAGAAACATACTATTAGTCCAAACAAACTCTTAGTGATCGTAGCTATTATTCTATTAATATATCAAAGTTCTTGATAATCTTCAGTGACAAGGTGAGGTGAACGTCGATTGCGTACGTTGTAGTAAAAGAGAAAAGAAACAAATTGATCACACTCTTAAAATCCAATCATAAATGATTCAAACAAGTTGTTTAGGACATTTAAATAAGTAATCTTACAGTAAACTAAACTTATTATACAAAAATAAATACAAAAAGTGAATGAAAATTTGCCGTAGAGAAATCAGAGAAACTAATTCGTTGACAGAGAATGTGAGAGAGAGAAAGAGAGAAAGAATGGAGAGATGAGCGAAAGTAAATAAGAAAATGTGAGATAATGATACGATAAGTTCTCGTTCGTCTCGTCCCACCCACCCACACCACTCAATCAGTTGTTGCAATCTATATTAACCTAATCTATACTACAATACACTACATCTATACATAATACTATACATACTATAGCAATTAGCCAATAATTACATAAGTAATAATTTAACTATACATACAATACACTACTCCAATAAGAAAATAAATAATCAAATCGAATGACAGTGAGGTAAGGTGACAATTAACTGAACTCTCATCCGAACAGAAATTCCCAAATAAGAAATCTACCTTTTAAGTTATCGTCGTTCGTTATATATTATTACTTACTATATAATACAACAATCTATTAATAATGAGTATAATATAGTAACTACTAATTAACTAATAATTATTGTTATTCAAAAATCACTTTTTAGACGAACAGAAAAATACTACATACTAATAAGCTGTATAATACCTATAATAACTATGATACTACTACTACATAATACTATACTACATACAATACAATAAGCTATAGCTACTTACATACTTACTTATAAATGTATGATGACTCCCAAATAAATCCAATCCAATACATACACACAATTAAGAAGTATGGAGAATAATAATGAGAGTTTTAGTAAAGGGAGATGAATATTATATTAAAAAACTACATAGTAGGTACATAAATAAATTAATACAATTACATTACACTACACACTTAAAACAACAATACTAAATTAAGTACTGTACAAGGAGTGAGACTCAAAGATTAGAATGAAATGAGCTGATTCTGAATGAAATAAGTAATAACTTGTTGTAATACAAAAGGAGGGCTTAAATTGACTTAAGCGAATAATAAGCCGGTGAAATAGCAAAAGCAAAAGCAAAATAAAACAAAGTATAAAGATAAACAACAAACAGACAGAACAGAAAGGTTCTTCGTTGAAATAAATGAAATCAAATGAAAATACTACCTTTATAATAACCTTTAACAAAAAACAGAGATCGTAATATGATTATGAAGAATATGATATGGAAATACCTGTGTATGGAAACCAATAGTCAACCGTGTTGTTACAAGATGGATCATTTTATTTTTGTTTCTCTCTCAAAGTATAAGTTGTTTGTTGTCCCATCATCCACCCGACAAGTGGAATGGGCATCCACAACAGATGTTAATTGTTAATAGTAATAAAAATCAATTAAATTACAGTAGTAAAATAATTAGTTACGTATTTAAAATGTAAAATGTAAAATGTATTCTAATGATGAATTGAACATTGAATTGCTATAAAATACTATACATAGTACATACATATTTGAAATATGTAATAAATACCTACATTAGATACAAGAAACACTTACATTATGTAGTTTGTGAAGTAAAAACATGTATTGTAAAAAGATTTTAGTGCTCTAATTCTAATTGTAAAATCCTAACTGTATTGTACTGTACTATGTAACGTAAAGTAAAGTGACCGTCAATGGTAAACGTCAACGTAATGGGTCGTAAATCCTAAATACTATAATAGCAGTATCTAATAGAATTTAAGCTGGCAATATCTGTCTCTCTTCCTCCGACAACTAAAAACAAACATTATTATAAATACATAGCTACCAATACTACCAAACCAACAAAAACAGAAAAGTATTCATTACTGATACATGTAACTGTATGTGTATGTATAATAAACTACTTATTATATCGTATAATAACAGTATAAAATAGTAGCAGATCAAAACAAATACTTGACTATCCAGTTTTTCTCGCTCAACACAAAATAAAGAACAAGACGAGGCAAGATCTAAATTTAGAAGGCAAAAAACTAAATCTAACTTGCTCTGCGTACTTGTTCTACCTGCATTAACTATTTAATTAATAATGTATGTACAAGAATGTTAAAACTAAAATACAGTAGTAAAAATACTGAGAATTTAGCTTTACACAATTAATCTATATTACAAAATACCTTAGTAGTACACAATTATTGAACGAAGACGTACACGGAGGACACACCCACAAGAATTACTTAGTAAATCTAAATACTACATAAGAAATAACACCCTACCTGCCACTATACAATACTTAAAGTATGTAATGTGCATTATACAGTACAGGAATGAAGGTACACTTATTTATGAGTTTTTTGTAGAAGTCCAACCAATCCAATTAAATATCCAATGCTAATTAATTGCTAAAAATACTATTACATTACGTAAAGTAAGGAATTAATGTGCGTAAGTGCGTTCGTCAAGTTAATACATCCCTATACACATTACAAATGTTAAAATAAATGAAATAAATAATTACAGACTCAATTTTAATAATAAATAATGAAAATTGTGTATTTAAATACCTTTTTTGCCTGCTGCTAAAATACCAATTAAATTAAATTGTGTGAAAGAGGGAGGAGAAAGTTGGTGAAAGTTAGCGAAAGTGAGCGAGAGCGTCAGAGGGAAAGAGAGAGAAAGCAATCATATTTACTAAAATGTGTTGAGCTTGTTTGTCTGGCTGATTTTGATTCTGGTTAAATGTACGTGAGCAATTATACGTTACGTTACATACATTACATTACTTACATACATGTAAATTATTTTATGCTGTGCTGTGTCTCATTTCATGTTCATTGTTCATGTCATCTCTTTCGTTTAGTTTTTACTCTTACTTAGTGTTTACATGTAGGGATGAAGTGATTTAAGTATGTTAAATGATTGATACACATGCAGTGAGTATGAATTATGAATTATGATAAAGAATTGAAGGAAGAATGAGTGCTTGGAAATATAAGTACCAATAATGTATGGTGAATGGGTTCAATTCAATTTCAATCTTTCTATTGTCAGATACAGAAATACTGCAGATGAGAACAGAACAGGAGGATCATAGCATAATATCTGTACGTATGTACTAGTACAATGTATTTACTGTCTAGAAAACATAAATCTTGTTCTTGTACAATATTGTATGTATCTGTATCTGTATGTATACACTGTTCATGTTCTCTCGGTTGTCTTTTCTTTTGTTTCTCGTCGATGGAAAGAGAAAAAAGTTCACTAATCGTAAGTTCACTGTTATTACATAATAAGTACATTACGTACATACATTACTTAATACTTACTTATAAAATATGAATTATTATTCAAGAAAATGCATTCAGTAAATCTATTGTTTTTGTTTTAGCCTCTAATTACCTACTGTAGCTGTTAGTCTGATTCTTATGTAGTTTATTTAATTGTCATTACATTACATTATATTATATCCTATGCTATATCTATAAACTATACACACACAACAATACTTATTATTATTAAATGTATTATTACAACAGTACATACTACAGAGTCCTATGTATTCCTACTTATGTAAGCAATCTCTTCCATTTTAATTTCACATATTTTTTAAACTCAACCTCAACCTAAACTTCAACTTCAAGGTTCCTATAACTTTATCTGAATCTTTACCCAAATCCTAAGCAACAACAGACAACAGGAAAAAAATCCCTACACAGAATAATTACCATTATCACAATCATAAATACATAAAGCCAGCCACATCTTAACTATCTACTATCTACATAAATACGTACATGCAAAGAAAAGTGATATGTACTTGGCTACTTTGTAATAAGTTCAGAAATTGGAAAGAACTGAACTGAATTATTAATTAATTCATGCCGACTTGTTACAAATTGAAAAGTATATAGAAATACTATTACAATACACTGCATACATTGAGGAGACTACAATTATACGATTTATATCGTAAGTGATGTGCTTACACTTACTTAAACCTACAGTCTGTCTGTATTTACAATTTCAAATTCAATTTCAAATTTCAAACAGAGACATGCAGCAGACAAGAGGATAAAACTCAGTAGTTGTGATGAAAAATAATAATACCTAACTAACTACATACATACATACAATAGTAGAATTAACTACGCAGCAGGAGTAAATGTAATATACTTAAAAATGGCAACTACCTAAACTAAAGTGAATAAAGAATTGACAAACAAGTAGGGTACCTAAATAAAATAAACTTATAGCGAGACTTACATAAAATTAGGCTTAGTACACATAGTTAGAAGTTAGAGTGAAAACGTAAGCATTTGCCTAGCTTAGGTGGAGGTGGAGGTGGAATGGAGAATACTGAGAAGAATACTACAGAGAATTTAGTATTAATGATTAAAGTTTGTTCTATAGCATTGTACAGTAGTAGAATAGTAGAAAGCAAAAAGTAGGAGAAAATAATATAGTATTACTATGTAGTAAGATGAAAAAAGTAGGAAAAGTGCTATTTGTAGTTCTGATCTGAAGTGATTCGTAGTTTTTAACTAAATACTATTAGGTACAATAGGAAGGTTAAATTAACTACAATTAAAAACAAAAATATTATAGCTAAGGAAAAACCTAATGAATAAGAGACTACGAATAATAATCGTCAAAATATGTAGACTAGTGAAAAATACTTAGCTCTAAGTTTGTAGCTACAATTACTAATACAATAATGGAAAAAGCACACTGTTCTCTGCATTGTATTATTGTATGTAATAATAATACTGAAAATACTGAATGTAAATGTAAATAGTAAATATGAATGAATAGTTAGAGGAAAACAAACAATTATTTAGAGAAGAGAGCTACATACAGAATACAGATACAGATAAAAGGGAATCCGTAAAATAACTGTAGTCCTAAATAAGACAGAAGATGATTAGGATACTAAAATTAATTAGCTAAAAACTAAAGTACCATAACCATACCATACATAAATACCTAACTAAAATAATTAAGTAACTAAGAGAAGGAGAGACAAGCATTTAATTAGTTTACGTAAATTAATATCTCATGATCATTAAAAATTAAATTAACTTAATTACTTGGCTACTTGAGTACAGATAGGTCAAAACCATAATAAACTATAGATTAAGTATTATCACGATTGAATATTATATTCCCAAACCAAGCCAGTGTCCTCCCAACATCCCGAAACCCAATAAATTCCAAAAATGAAAATGAATGAACTCAATTACATAACTAAATGCAAAATCTCCAAGTCCAATCATCCACACTCCAAAAACCAAAACCAAAAAACCAATCTATATGAAAATGAATGATCGGTTCGGTACACTTGTGTGTATGTTGTATGTAAATGTAACTGTATATAAAAATACTATACTTACTTACTTACTATAAATTGTATGGTACTTACATACGCTTATGTACGTAGGTACACAACACACACGTAAAGTAAGGAAGAAAGGGAAATTGTGCGGTAAATTACTAAAAATACACATAAGAGCATAACATAAAAAATAAAACAGCAACAGCAAAGAAAGCCATGCCAAGCCAGGCAGGCCTAGGTATGTTCCACACAACTACAACTACAACACATTATACATACATAATACATAGTACATACTATATACATAATAATGTGCTAAACTTAACATTTACATATACAATCTAAATACAACGTAACATAACTTAACATAACTTAACTGGTCCTCTGTCCTCCTTGTTGTTATGTACTTCTTGCAAGAAAAGTCGACGTCAAGTCTAACTCAAGTCAAGCAGCTAAGCTACGTAAGTGAAAGTGAAGCAAAGGAAGTCAATTATTAGTAGTCGATTAATATTCATTCATTAATTAAATTACTTAATTAATTACAAATACAATTAAGTACTATATTGCTTAGGTAAATATTACATAACATAATTAACTTACATACTAATTACATTTCAATTACAAAAAACAACATAATTAATTGTCATTCTTATATTACCTATATACCCTTTACCTTACTTACGTCTCTGTCGTCATTGTCATTGTATGTAACCAAAAAACAGATAGAAACCCACTAACAGTCAGCGTCAGCAGCAATGTATTTATCTGTAACAGATGAAAAAATACTAAATACTACTTACGTACATACTCTGATAGAAAAAATTGCATAACATACTTAACTTACATACCTTACCTTCTATCTGTAATAATGTTCTGCCTGTTTCTGCTCTAATATAATATTTATCTATTACTAATCTTACATACTTACTTAACTTACTCATTACTGTTATTGTTAACCTTAACTCTTCACTATTCGTTGTTGCCTTCTATACTTTGTCTATCTATCTATGGGTTTCTTACTTACTTAACTTACTTACTTAAAATATGTGTTGTTCTTGTTGTTGGTGAATGGTGTATCTGTATTTATACTAAAAGATTGAATTGATTGAAATCCCCCTGAAATCCAACTGAAAATACCAAAATGCAGCTGAATCTACTAATCCACTAATCCAATTCCAACTAATAATCCAACTAAAATACAATACAACAACTACTATTTACCATAAATAGCTAACTTTATGTACTTAATTGGTGAATTGAAAATTGAATTGATGACAGTGTTCAATGTTTATCTGAAATGTGAAATGGTTCTGCTCTGCTGGCTGGTCGTGTGCCTGATTGAATTGAATTGATGAAATCCCTGTATTAATGCAATCTTGTGTAATTTCTCTATTATATGTTGTTGTTCTGTATTGTATTTGTAATTGTTTCTTTTTCTCTTGATTTTTTTTATTTCTCGAGTAACGTAACGTATGTAAGCGTATAGTAACATAACAACTATCTATCTCTTCTTATCGTATCGTATCGTGCCCTGTCCTCACTATCTGTCTTAATTCTGTCTCCCATTTATTTACTTACTTACTTAACTAATTTACTCTGTCTGATCTATATTTGTCTCGACTATACTATTACCCACCGACTATGCTATACTTACCATACCAATCGATTTACTTACTTACTAACTTACTTATTAACTATCTGTTTACTGTTTACTCACTATTTTAATATTTTAAGTAATTATTTAATTAATATTACTTCCATTTATTCACTTCATGGATTCGTTATCAGATTGAATGAAGAAAAGCTTGATTGTTTTAGCCAAATTTAAGTCCTCTGTGTCTGTGTCTTTCTTAACTTTTAATTTCCTTCTTGTACACTACACTACACTCACTATTACATACACTTTATCTTTTTCAGTACCTAGCATAAGGTACGCATATAAGTAATCAGCCAGGCTAGAAATTAGTGGAGTATAACTTACCTATTCATATTTACAACTACAACCCTTATGAATTATGATTATGATATGACTCAACAGCATTTTGGGAAGATGCACAGTGAATATTGGTTCGGAGAATTTGACCTTTAATGACCTGACCATATAATTTGGACGAAAATAGACAATTCATATATTTAGATAGACTAACACCAAAAGACCACAATGATAAGCACACATAAATGCATATTGCTACATATACTGCCATTTAATTAGCACTTATTATACTTATGAAGTAAGAATAAGTATGTCCGTATAAATTTTCTTTCTCTCATAATCTCGTTTAACGTATGTTATCATTATCATATAACCTACATACTTAACCATAGTTAGCTGATATTTATTTAAATCATATCTTCATCATTTATATTGCTTACAAACGATAGTTATGCTATTACAGTAAGAATTTATTTCATAAAAATCCATACCTAGAGATTTTTAGTGAATTACAGATGAAATGAGTTCATCGAATCGAATCGTATGAAAATACTATTCATACAGGTAAACTATTTAGCACTATAACTACGGTTAGCCAAAAAGCTCAATGCAATATCCAATCCAGGAGGATTATTTTATCCAGCCGATATCTACGTGGATAATATACATAAGTACGACCATCCATCTCCTCATATTACATTTCTATTTACAGCTAAAAGTTAAAATCAAGAATATTTTCAATATCAACGATATTAAATTGACTCTGCATGACTTCCTATGTCACCTGGAATCAAAACTGATCTGTCTCACTGCCAAAAAGTCACCCTCCTATCATCATAAAGTCTGTATTTGTGAATAGACAACACAGTTTATTTCAAAATACTGTCCTCTCATGGATTTCTTAATTAGTTGAAAGTGGATTACATTAATTGGTGCGCTGGATATTATCACTTAATTATTTACTAATTAAATCATCTCATTCTCGAACTGGGAATTTTAATGGGAGAGAATTAAACAAGATTAATAATTATTACTTCAGATAGACTGCACTATATTATACCTATGAAGTATACGGCGAATATAATAATATAACGACTTAATTACTGTTGTTATCATAATTAATTAACCATCTCATATACAAGCAGATACAAAATAATATTAAAAATAATGAAAATTACGATGAAAATAACCAAAACCTTTACTTTGCGTAAGGAACCTAAAGAATAAGGATAAAAAATAATGATATTTACAAAATTAAAATATTTACAAGTGAAGTGTAGGTTAAAATATTCAGAAAACTTTTTATTATAAAATGTTTCATCGAAGAATTCTGTGTCCCTTATATTTATTCAGTCATAATATTATATATCATTACAAATACTATATTATAGGTAGATAAAGCGTCTGTCCACTAAAGGTATTAGGTTATCTAATGGCAAGTACATTAGATAATTCTAGATTCATGCAAATAACGTTGCAAATGGCAAAGTTCAGATGAAAGAGAAGAAGGTCGGATAAAGAACGGATTTGTGACGTAACGAAGAATAAAATGGCACCCATTTCCTAAAGGGGCAAGGATAAAGCCCATTCCCAACCCGCCCGCAAATACTTACATCAATCCCCATTTGCTGAAATCAACTTACAATGGATGAAATAACTTCATATGAATTGCCTGTGCTATAAACGCATCTATAAAAATATAAATTGCATCCAAGGGCTATAACCAGAAAAAATGCCATTCTTCTCCTATACAAACTGAAAATAGCAATATTTTGCTAAAAGTGTGCTTTTGCTTTTGTCATCTCCGCAAAAATGAAGAGGATTGTTCCAAGAATGTTTTATAAAAACTGACTCTTATAAATAACTACATACTTATGCACCAATGCACATATAAATAATTTGACATTAATAACATAATATTAACATTTGCTGGAATGATTGGGTCTTGCAAGGAAATCTTCACGAATTGATGAGTACGGTCGTGTCACTAAAATTTGAACATTTGTCTAAACTGTACATAAACTTAGCATGGGCTATATGAATTAGATTACAATTAACCATATAGTAACTTTATCAGGAAATTATATTTAGCTGTGTGATAGGATATTATGTAATAAGACAGGAATTAAACATAGAAACAGTCAACTCCGATCCTAATGTCTATTTGCTTCAATTAACCTTATAGACAGTCAAGTCAACTTAAATCAGGTCAGGTCAGGCACTCGTGTACTAAAAAGGTTAACGATGATAATTAATGCATATTATGTAAATATATCTACTAATATATCTATTACTACTAAATATATAAAGTATAAATAGTTATTGTTAAGGATAATCGGGTCGATTGGAATCCTACCAAATCAACTGATAATCAGAAGGTGCTACGCGAGTAGATGAGAGAGATACCGGAGCCGATTAACTCTCAGGGAGGATTTTCTTCTCTGTTTGTTATTACATTGGTCTTTGAGGTATTCTCGACTCAAACAGTTAACTAAATAAATAAATTATCGTATACGTACATACTTACTATTAAATATAGTATCTACTAATAATATTAATAATATTCATAGATATAGGAACATTATAGCATTATGGCATACTCACACTGTTGGCAGAATTTATAGCAGATTACATACATCTTGGACATTTTCCTTTTTACTTGACAAATATGGAATTTATAAACCTCTTACGAGTGACGTATTTTACATTATTTTGCTTTGACATAAATATATGCGTAAAATAGAATACGCATCAAATACACTGTAGTTAAAAGTACCACACCGACAAAAAGAGCTTCCTTTAGGTTTGGGTGATGCGTAAAATCTTTTTTATAGAGTTTTGCTTTAGTTTTACTAAAATACCAGAATTCGATTTTGACATGATGTGGACAACCTAACATGGACTATTTTATGGTTTGTACAAATGCCCCATTCCTGTACATGTATTTAGCTAAGCATTACACCTGTTCTACTTTCATTATTCATTACCTACGTTAATTATCACCTTCATTATACACACTTCTAAGTACAGATCAAATATTAACTAAAATAAATATCTACAACAAAATACATAATATAAGTCTTTGTCTTCTTGACACGATATATGTGAACAAATTAGTTTAACACAATGGATTGCTCTTTGCTGAAAACTGCCGGCTCCTCCTGGAGCACTACATAATATATTGTCTTAACATTTATCATAAAGTTTAAATTATATTCAATATAAGTCAATTGCCTAGAGGTAGTATAGGTATAAGATCTAATAAATATATCCAGTACATTTGAATTTAAATTAAATATATAGTTGTAAGTACGTTACACATACATTACAGTATTATATAACTTACCTACACACTATAAAGTAAGAAATCGTTCAAACGTTCCTGTCGGGAAACTGAGCAAATATTGGCAATATATACTATGTATTAGAAAACATAACTGTATATATAAAATATTAGCCAGATACCTAAATTACTGATAGAAAGAACTATATGATGAGTGCGTTCCTATAGTTGATAGTATCATAATAAGTTTAACATAATATTCTTCATAAAATAAAATAGATTACCTACACCTCATGCCTGGTTCACGAAAATGCGTATTAACAATACCTATGCGACCTGTTAAGGAACAATCAATTTCAAGATAACCTTTAAAAAGGCAATCAGTGCTCCTTAACGTAGGATACGTAATAATACGTATTAATAGTGTATACGTAGTACGTATAGTTTATGAAAATATAATTACTACAATGATTACAATACCTATTCAGATAATTGCGTAGTCTCTTGTAGTGTTCTATTCTTAAGATTAGTGATAATGACTAAACCCAAATAGAGTAAGAGTAAATTGAAGATTACGTATAGTACATAAATTATCGTAGGTAGTAACAAAATGTAGAAATTATAGTCTTGAAATAAAACTGTAGACATCCCGTTTGTATAGCTATCATAGTATGTGTAGTAGATGTAGTAGGAATATAAATATTATCATTATCGGATACTATTCTGACATAAAAATGAATTAAACTAGATTTTACCTTATAAAAATGAAATCTAGCAGTAAGTAGGTACTTAAAAATTAAATTTTACAGAAAATATTCAGTAAATACTTAATGTTACAGTTTTCTGGGGGCTTAGCATACTTATACCATCTATTATTACGTATTACTACGTATTACTAGGTACAAAGAGAAATTCAGAAAGATACCTCAATGATAAAATAGCTCTAGAATCTTTAATCCTGTACGCATGTTGTGAAAGTGGGAATTCTAACTAATCTAGCAAAACACATTTTTTTTTTCATTAACAATAATCTTTCTTAAGGAGTCATTTACAAATCGGATATCTATCTATTGTTTGTCAATGTAATTGGCAAACTATAATTTTAATGTTTAATCTACTTACTTACATAAATTGAAAATGAATTAAACTTCCTCCTTTTACATTTTAATCAGATCTATAGTTTATCCACAACGACCTTTACTTAAACTATTGCGTATTTAAAAATGATTTATGTTTAATAGTTAGGTACGATATCCAACAATTCTTGTCGAAGGCATGAGTGAAACAGATTACTTATTAAATAGGTAGCTTACAATGAAGAGATCTGTATTTTACTGGGTGACACAACTTCTCAAATGCTACATTAAATATAAATGGTACATTATGTACATTTGGGATGAGAATGTTTGTATGAACGTTTTAAAATATGGTATCCGACCTGTGGTATAATAAATTGTACATTAAAAATTTGCAAATAGGAATAAGAAACTTATAACCGGCTAAATATCCGTTTTTATTAAGCAAGGCAAATAAATCCTATTAGAAGTAAAGGTTAATGGTAAAAAATAAAAACAACACAGTAGTATTGAATAGAAAAGCCTTCATGAAAATAATTTGTACTTAAAGTTACAATTAGATAAAGTAAGCATACATAAACATATAAATACTTATGTAAGTAATATGTGTAAGTGTATTTTAGTCTTTAGTAGCAAGTACCTTTTACTTACTTACTTACACAATGGCAATACAATGCAATTCAACTTACATATACAAATGTTACCTAATATTTGCCTCTAAGTGTTTTGTAGGGTTATCGTTGTCACTTCATTATTAATTTAGCGAGCTAGATAAGCCACATGCATAATAATAAATTACTCATTAACTCATAACATAACATATAGTAAACATTTAATTTCCATTTAGCAAATTAGTAATTTTGAGTCTTGATGTTTTAATTACATTTATTTGAGTGCTAATGTGTCATTACACAAACGAATCCACTGACAACTACATTATATTGATTGAGTGGTCGGCTGGTGTGCGTGTATGACGAAAAAGAAAAGTGTTATCTTCTATTTATTATTATTATATGAACGCGTTACATAAAAATACATCTGAATCCTTTAATTATTAGGTATTGTTAAAAAATTATCATGAACTATGTCTTTATGTACTTGCTAAGTGTATAATGTACTTATAAAGTATACCTAGTGCATATTTACTATTTACTTACTTATTACAGTGAAAGTATGTTATGTATCTCATTGTGTGTAAATTGTGTAATGTAACACTAAATTAGTAAATCTTGAATATTCTACGGTGCAGCCTCCTTATATAAAGAAATTGAGAATCGTTGACAAAATGGCAAGCTACAGTAAAATTATTATGAATAAAATTAACTACTTACTATACTATAGTATACACATACATAGTAATTAAATAATTCGAGTTGCTCTACAGAATCAATATGGATATTAACATTAATATGTAAGTTATATAACAATAATGAAAGTTGTCGTTTTAAAAATTTCTGGGCTTCGTATAGTTCAAACTTAGTAAATAAATCCAACAAAAATCGAATTGTGCTCTTTATTTGTGTTTTATAATCATATTAAAACTTCTGTTTATAGAAGTTTTATAGTTTTAGCAATAGGGTCTCAAGGTAAAGCTCCCTGCAAATCATTCTTATAATAAAATGCCAAAGTATTAACCGTAATCCATATTTTGTTATTTGACTGGATTAAATGCCAATATAAAATTATTTGGAAATTAGAAAAATTTTAACATTAAAAACATAGTTAGGTACCTCCTCGTGCTCCTTGTGCTCTTAGATTCTAAGGGGATTTTCAAATGACTAGACGATTTATATATTTATTAATAAGCATCGGAGATTAGAGTGAGACAAGGACACATCTTTATTTTATTATTTTGTGATGTAATGTATGTTTTATCTGTATGTACGTATTCTGCGATATATGTACATGTAAATTGAAAAAAGAAACTTAGGGTAATATACAGAAATCATCCAAAGGTACGATGAGTTATGAATTTCCAGTTGTTCCATCGCGAAAGGTCATATTGGAAAATCTCTGCGGTAAAAGGATTTCAACTGATTTCTTTGTTTTCCCTATTATATGTACATACATACACATGATACATCTCCTAATTGGAAACATCTTCATTGCGATTTGTAAGGAGACCTACGTGAAAACTAATTTTATCCCATTAAGCTGATTGATTTCATGATTTCCCCAAATCTATCTACTGTATAGGAGAATACGTATAACTTACAAGTAGTTACAATGTGCGTGCCTCCCTTAGACAACTGTGGTGGCAGGCCGAAGCAAAATGCAATAAATATCACGAAAGATTTTATTTAGTATGTGTACTAACGAGACAAACAAGCTAGCACAGTGACTTCTACATAATATTTCATGTACGAGTGTTATAGGATAATATTCCTATTGTAAGAAGTACATAATATATGTAAGGTATCTTATATACAGTACTTACTATTTAGTATTTCCCTTATTTCACGTTTAATAAATGATTTGTGTTTCATGTGAGTGCGTGTAATTCTGTATTTTGTTAACTCACTTGTGTCTTCCTTCCACGAGGCACTTAAAAGAACACAAGAAAAGTAAATGACCATGACCCAACGAAGTACTCCACTCTGTCTGTCTGGCAGTCTGCTACATACTGCACACCTCCTTCCAGGATTCTCCTAAAGAATTATTTCCAGCTAGTTGCATTTCTTTTTTCTTTATCTTTACTTTCGTTACCTAACTTGCTCTTAGATTGTAAACAAGTGCAAGTGCAATAATGAACCAACTTTTTTTCCAGCTACTATATACTACTAATACTTATGAGCTTGCATATCCTGTATGAATTACTTATACATTTTTTGTATACAAGCATAGGTATGTATACTTACTACAGTACAGATAGTAAGTAGATAAATCGCATTTATACAACAATAAACCACACAGTAAGTAGAAGTATGATGCAATTACTACATAAGCATAGGCAATACCAAACTTTAGCCATTAAATAATACCAAGTAGCAACCCTATAGTAAATAAACCAATGCAAAACGGATGTAGCCAAGTGGTTGAGCTAAATAGTGTCCCTAAACTGCCAGTTTTGTTAATTAAAATAGTTTAATTGCATCTTAGAAACATTTAGTACTGAATTATTACAAAATCTCATATTACCCCAAAGGTTTGGGGTATTTTGAGATTGATATTTGAATTCCTTATGTCAACAGCTTTTCAACGATACCCCACTTTCCATGTTACAGTTTAAAAATTTGATGGGCGTGGACTTAACTCCGTGGGGGTATAACCGATTTGGCTCAAATACGAATTAATTCTTTGCTAGAACCTATTCTATCAACTTCTGAAAACAAAACTCAAAAAGTTGATCGGTTTGAAAGATACAGCGCCGCAGACAGACAGACAGATGCATAAAGTGGGTTCTCCACCACTTAATAAGTATTTACTATAGGAAATATTTTTTGCGTTATTGTTATTACCTGCAACAATACTAAATCTTCTGCACACTTAAAACCGAAAATATTTTTCTTCAGTTCATGTTCATCTCTATTATTCTATTTATTCTAATCGTAAGTGTATAATGAACAAAAAAACAGAAGATTGCATGAATGTATGGGCAATTACATTACATACATGCAGTAGTAGCTAAACTAGCCATGGCTGATTTTCAGTCATCGTGAATTTTTTGTCATAATAATTTTAATCCTTATAATCCTATTCTCTTTTTAAGACATATACACAGAGGTTAGCACACCCTTGGTTGTTTCCCCTATATTTATGTCCTTACTAACTTAAATCTTACACTTATCACACCACACCACCACAAAACATCGCCTAAGGAACTTCCTATCCTTAAGGTGCGTATACTTTGGCATTTTATTATAAGAATAATTTGCCTGGAAGCTTTACCTTGAGTCCCTAATGCTAAAACGCATAATTCTGTCAACTATTTAACTCAATGAGTTTCAATTTACTCTCAGTCATGGTTATAGAATTCCTTAGGTGTATTAAAAAGCATTTAGCTATCGCAGTAGTACATATAATACCCAGAGGTTCACTATTATCTAATGCACATTACAGTAGCTAAAAAATAAATTAGGATTCCATAACTATAGTGTAAGTGCTAGTAATATGTTACTGCTTTAGGCTGTACGAAAATTGCTGATGTAAAGTTAAGCTCATGATTGCAAGAATGATAGAGATGGAGACAGAGCGCATCTTCACGATTCTTAGACGCTAAAGCACACGAAAAGATGTTTCTACTTTCTCATATTCACTTTCTGAAGAAAATGATCCTGGATTCACGTTTGAAGTGCCAAGGGAAGTCACTTGACTTGCTAGGTAGTGTCTGCAGAAGCATTCATTCATATGGTATCATTGTTTAGCTCAAGTATTCCGTGTGTTGTATTCTTATATAGTACGCATTTCTTTTTCAGTATACTGATGTAAATTCCTCTTTCATTTCAGAAACAATTCATAGATACATAATACATACACAATATGTAGTATAATGCTAAAGAGAAGGAAGGAATTCGTGATTCACCATCCACTTTAAATGAGCCGATAAATAGCTAAACGTTAGTAGTATTCAATTTCATGTCAGTGTCAATAGCCAATGTCAACTGTATGCTAATGAGACTATAATTGATTGTTCTTTTCGCCTTAGTCTTGTAAAAGGTGGTGTTAATGGGTTTGCTAACAAAATTTTAAAGATTACTAGTTTAGTTAGCAGTAGTTGTGGTCTAGACAGGATAAGGATAGGATAACAATGAAAAACATTATCTACGACTTACATACAATTATTTACAAGTACAACCTCTTAGACAATAATACATAAGTGTGTAGAAATGCTTGCAGTATATTATTGTTTGCATTTCTTCTCGTTTTCTTACTAATAAGTGCTAATTGACTTTACCTATTTACCACTACTGCTACCGCTTACTTAAAAACGTTCAGACTTTTGTTTCTTATCAAACTATTCCGTTGTAGTAACTTCCATGTAATTTTGTATTCTCAAAAGCCACACCTACACATTTTACATTGTAGTGTCAGAAATCAACAGAATTATATAATCGTATATCGTAAACTACCTAATACATCTTCTGTTATTGTTCCACCACGAACGAGAAATAATTAGATATGTTGAGACTATGTATATACTAGTGTAATCTAAATTGTTTATACTAATATTAAACTGTAATTTTTAAATAGGTAAATAAATTCCTGAATCGTATGGTTATGATGTAAGTGCGAATTTAGGGATGTTTCGATCGCTAAGTTGTTAAGAAACCACTTTGTAAGGATACTTTGTCTGTCTGTCTGATTGTCACTGGACATTATCTCTTTTGTCAGTTGAGATTGACTTCCTTTTCCGGTGAGATTTTGTATACAGCCTATATAGAGAAGGGGCCAGATTCAGTTCGTTAATGAACCAAATCGGCCAAAGCCACGAATTATATAAACATATAATGAAAATGACACCAATAAGGTAACACTGTGTGACTCAACCACTGGGATACACCCATTTTGTAATGGTTTATTTCTTCTAAGAAACAACGAGACAAATATTGTTCTACATAAATTACAAGATTCTGCGTAAAAAACTACGTTGTAAGCAATAGGTATAAAATCCCTGCTATTAAGGTGAACTTTACCAGAAACTCGGAAGTATCCTGCAATTACACGTATACGCATTCATTTGGATTACACTTTTACGATTTCATAGCCAAAGACTACATACAAAGTACCCAGTAATACAAAGACTGTTATTGAAACGGTCTTCCGTAAATAATAAGAAAGAGTCTTCCGTAAGTATGTCTGTCATATGTTCAGGTCGTAAATCCTTTTCGTTATTGAGTTTTTCTTGTTATGACGATTTATCCCTACTGTGGAGGTGCTGCACCTGCAGAAATTCAAACTGCAATTTTTCCAATGCAATTTAGCAAAAGATTTTGTCTGTATTATCGGAAATTTTGACAGTACAATTTGGAACAGGTCTCTGGAGTGAGTCTGGTAAGTCTATACAAATACAAAATAATTTCGCCTGTTTTTTACATAGTACTTTTTCACTTTAGTGTATAACTAATCCTACTCTTAATTCCAATTAATGATTAGTGCTAATAAATGTTAAAAGTGCAATTTTCGTCTTAAGTCTAGAAAAATTCAACAACAATTTGTGAATGTTAAAAAAATATTTTCTTTTTGGATTTACATAGATCCTATTCAATGATGGACATTATAACTACAACTCACCAAAGAATCCCACCTGCATCATATCACAACCATACCGGTAGCTGGCACACAGCCTTGCTAGCAATATTTACTGTAATTGCTGTTTGTTATCGATGTGTACAGATATTCGCTAGCAATTACTAAAATAAATCATTCTATTTAATTTAACACATACCTTCATTATGATGAAGCCTATGATTACCTCATTTTCTATTAAATAAATGGCTACGTTCTTGAAATAATGATTTTGTTATGTAATTAATTGAACTAAGGTAAGTAGTAAGTAGCATATGGCATACTACTGTTTGCAATTATACGTCTCTGCTCTTGCTAATTCGTTTCACGTACAATAGAAGATTGATAGGAAAGACAAAAGGTTGCAAAAAACATGAAAGTAAATATGATTTTGTGGAATTGCGAAGAACAGGACAGGTGCTACCGTTTTGAATCTATTCTGTGAAGAATGTAATGTTAACAAAGTTACCATTGTTCATTTCATAACCACAACACAGCTAAATAAATCGGCCTCCATAATTAGAACTATAACATAATGCATTCATTCAAACTACGCAGATATTTAACTCTGAAATTATTCTGCTCTATATACGAAAGCAGAATAAAAGTTGCTTCCTAATAATTAGATCTGATTGGCAGAGACTTTGTTTTACTCTAATTAAAGAAGTTCATCATTAAATTATTACGACACAGTTGTTCACGATTGCTATTCCCTCTAAGAAAGTCTAAAAGCTTGCATAAAACTTAGATTTCCAATTTCTCTGTACATGATGACGCAAAATGTTTATAGGCCCTTACAAGATTCACATGTATAATGTTAGACTATTGAGCTAAATCTGGAAAAATCCTTTTTCCTAATAATGGTTACAGATTCCTTAAAGATTCCAGAGAAAACATCCTTAATCCTACACTCATACAAGTTCATTCCTTATTTGTGTAATTTAGATTGTATAGCGTACATAACCAAAACAATTCTGCACACCACATTAACCATCATAAAAATTGTTGCACAATTTTCCAAAGTATTTAGAGAAATATCAATATGATCATGAGTTGAGTTGATTATTAATGCTAAATATATTGCACATACCAGGATAGTAAGATCTGCTCTGTTAAAGTATATTTACCACTGCCTATACATAAACCCACCAAAAATAAATCATATTTACTTAGCTACATACATACTATAAGTATACTTAATCTTAAAAAGCATATTTACTTTCGAACATTTAATCCATTACACCACACATCGATCATATTAATCGAAACATGCAATTGCACTTGTTCGTTACACTTATTTTTATATTTAATGCATATTAAGTAAGTAAAGAACGTATTCGTATGTAGGTAGATAGGTAGATTAGGGGAATGTGTATACAAATAAAGTAATTGTATTTATTTAGGCTGATAATATATTTCACTGAAAGCTAAACAACAGTTATGTAGTTGATTATTAATATTTTCCGTATTTTGGTGTACTGTAGCTATATAGGAACACAAAAGGCGTGTGCTTCGTAATATTTATATACTTACATGCATAAGATTGTACAGAAAGACCACAACCACATTTAACTTAAACATAATGGGAATTACTGCCCATAGGGATTACATTAAGGACAAATCTGTCACGACAATATACCACAACTAAGCACTTGGAACAAGATTATGAATAAAATAAGAGTAAGTAGGTAGTCTGTACTGTAGTGTACAACTAAAAGTAAACGTAACTTACTTACTGCATCGCATCAGATCAGGAGTTGGGCAATGTGCACCGTTTCGTATTTCGTATCTTTAGTCTCTTAAGTAAAAGTAATAAATATTACGTTACACCTAAAACAGAACATTGCGTTGCGTTGCATTAAAGTATAGAGATTACTGGGAATAAAGTTAGTTTAGCTGTGCGTACGTAAGAAGTAATAATAAAATGTACACCTTGGGTAGGCAGTAGGCACACTGGTTAACTATACAATAAAGATTTTTATTAGCCACATAATTCCTCGTAGCAAATTACTCACTCACCAGGACAGGATCAGATTCAGATGCAAGCATGGCAAGCTCATTTTAGGATCTTTCTCAAACCGGATTCTTTGTTGCATTGCATTGCATTGCATTATGTTATAATTGGCTCATTCATAATATTATGCAGACACATTAATAATTCACCCCACAAATAAATGCTTTAATTTCAAGACTCGTCCACGTCTGTCTTGTTTCTTCGTTTTTAGTTGCTACACTACGTTATATATACAAAAACTTACTGAAATATCCCATCGCATCTGCATTTATGTTTTTATGAAA
The DNA here is from genome assembly GCA_034694165.1 of Tomocerus mixtus. NCBI lineage: Eukaryota > Metazoa > Arthropoda > Collembola > Entomobryomorpha > Tomoceridae > Tomocerus > Tomocerus mixtus. The sequence goes on along the minus strand of JAQFYC010001295.1, from coordinate 1,397 downwards.
GGATTACATGCATCTAAATACATTACGTACAATTATATCAATACATTTATATATACTATGTCCTAGTTCAAAATATCTTTAAGGCAGGGAGACCGATTTAATTGTTTGTATTGGATTGCAGTCCTAAACACGTGCTGAGCCATATTATGTTGCCATTTTGTGACATTTATGCTGTAGAGGCTTGTGAAACAATGAGTAAAATGTAGAAATGTTTTACTAGTACAAGTACAAAAACTGTTATTTTTGGGGTCCGGATTATTATGCTGGTGTTAGACGCTGATTTTGTTGGTTGAACTTCCAGATTTATTTACCTCGTACACTATTTACAGGTCACAAGAAAGTTGGTACTCGCTTAAATCGCAAAAAGTAAAATGACAAAATTATGTCCCCATTCGCCTTGGAAAAATTAGCAATTCAAGTAGGTGTGATGTAGTGACAAGGGTATATAAATCAAAATGTTTATAATCAGGACGATTATAATCAGTTACATTTTCCTTACAATATTAAAACGATTGTAAATAAAATCGATTACAAAATCAAAATACATAAAGCGAAATGTGAGCAATTAAAATAAATAATTGGAAAAGTGATTATAAGTACAGTACATTATGTAGACCCTTTAAAATGTAATTGAAAGTTGTCTCCATCTATAATACCATTCCAGTAGGATTTTCAACCTACGCCCACGACATAATATTATTTCGTAGGTATTATGTATGTGTAGGTATACCAACTTTATTAAATGCGTATCTAATGCCTTTTACATAAGCATAACGATATATGTATTCAGCTACTGGACTGGACTAAAGTTGACTGGAATGCTTAACTAATTTATTAACAAAGTTGTTTAAAGTTTCTTTACCACAGTGCAGCAGTGCAGTGTGACTATATAGGCCGGCCGTGTAGCTTGTGTTTGCCTAGACCATGATTAAGATAGACAAACTACCAACAAGAAAACTGAAATTGAAATTGAAACTAAACCCAAGCGGATTTCTTATTTCTTCCTGATAAAGTCCTCAGGATACTCTATTACAGGCAGTCACGGATGGATCACTCAAATAAAATCAACGCCCTGAAGCTACAATCTACTTCTACTTGTCGGCAACACAAGGAAACTAACAATAAGACTTATAATGCAAGAAATTAAGAATATTAATGATCCCAAGTCAATTCCTTATCTCATAAGTGAAGTAATTTTAGTTTTTTACCCTCAAATCTTTTCATAATTAACTATTTGCTTGTGTCCGCTACAAAAAACTATTTTCAGACGTATAGTAGTACTAATACTAATTAAAACATTTATGTGTTGTAGGAAACTTGACTACCGTATTTACTCTAATAGGCGCCCATGGGCGCTTAGTCAAATTTGATGTTTTTGGAGGGGGCGCTTATTAGAG
>JAQFYC010001294.1:0-36514 GCA_034694165.1 Tomocerus mixtus | reverse complement strand
ATACAATATACACTGCATAATGGTCTTATTCGCTCGGTTGGATTCTTTACTATTACAATTTACAATGTTAGCATAGATAGTATCTACTGCCTTGCCTAGCTATCTTCATTGTCTACTACATAATAAGTGGTGCATTATAGGAGGATTGAAAAAAGGAACATTAAAACCTCGTTACATAGGAAATAGAAACAATCGAAGAGAATCCATCCCTTTTCAGCTATCTAATGTATTGTATGTATTTGTAGTAGCTATACATTGTAGTACTATGAGTATGAGCTACCTAACTAAAATGTTGTGCAGAGTTCGATAAAAAATACGTTGGCAAAGCAAAAGCAAGCCAACAACGCAACGATAAGTAGTCAGGAAAGCATTGCAAGATAAGAAACGGAATCTCTCCTCGATTGGATTAGGTAGCAAGAAGCTACCCAGACCAACTACGAGCAATGGTATGTACCTACGAGTGTTTTCTGATAAAGAATAGTTATACCTCCATGAAAGTGTAAAAACCGGAGAAAAGAAGTTAGCAGCAGAGAAGTTGAGGAAGGTGCACTGTGCACACTACTGCACTGAGGTATGTACTGTAGTACAAGTACAGTACACCTTAGTACACTTATGTAGGTGTATCTGTATATATTTCACATTATTATTGAGACGGCAAATATAATACAGCTATTTGTACGTACAATAAGGTAAGTTAAGTTAAGTTAAGGAAGATACTTGTTCCTGTATTGTGTATTATGTACATAAGAATATAAATAGATAAGGTAGTAAAGTAAAGTGAGTATGAGAAGGTAATGCAATGCTAATTCAATGGCAGGCAGGCAGGGAAGGCGCCAGGCCATGCCAGGCCAGGTCTGGATAATTTGCTTGGAGAGATTCATCTATCCATCCATCTACTACTGCTGGAGAGGCAATGGCTATCCTTCACGCTCCTGAAACTTCCACTCCAATCTCGCCCCCTGCTAGCTACAAACTTACAATAACAACTTTGACGGCTCGCATCACTTAAATCTAATTTCGGAGTAAACTCTTCCCCAAACTTCACATAATTGCATAAATCACAGCCTAATTTGATCACTTGGATGAATTCGAATGCCATGCCAAGACTCCCATACCATCACATCACACTAAGTATGTACATACAGTACAGTACAGTACACCATCCAACAAACATCAGAGTCAACATCACACCATCACTACTACATTATTGTAGGTAGCACTTCCTGTAGTCTATGTCTATATATGTGTGTATTACGTAACATCATACTAGTAACAGTAACCCATACACAACACAAATAAGTCCAAGTCCAAGTCCAACCGACATCGACGAGGAGGAAGAAGAATCATCCAAGTAAGTCTGAAGGAAATCTCGCTCAGAGCTCACACCTTTCACTCCTTATGAGATTTCCGCAAAACATTCTATTTAGGACGCATCTCATCATATCTGATGGTATTCAGGTTGAGAAAACGGAACTCAGCTTCCTATATTTGTACTTTGTACATAATTGTGTAGGAATTATAAGCTGGGTAATAATTAATAAAATATCTTCACTTTATTACGAATGGGACGAAAGAGATATACTCACATAAAGTACAGATATAATGGATGAACGTACACACCTGCATATTATTCAATAATTGTATCATACATATTGTAGTATACCTGTAGTAATCATTCCTATCCTAGCTTATTTTATTATTCTAGTGATTTAGACAGGATTGGATTGAGCTGAAACCGAATTGACTCCATAGATATGGAAACTGACAAGTAAATACTCATAGTCGAGGAAATCATCAAGGGAAATGGGAGGAGGACTATAATATGGCCGTTAATAGAACTAAAAGCCCGTTGTCAAATAAATGAAATTCATGAGTGAAATTAATGTGAGAGCAGAACTGATCAATTCAATCAATCAATCAATTTCAGATAAAAATTAAGATTGCTTCGTTTTCCTTTTGCTTCTTCTATTCTCATTGAATACTGACTTTTACTATAATCGCATGTAACCAGTTAGATTAGCTTGGTAAAGTAAATTAAATATTTAGCCATCACTATAATTATAATGCAACACTATACACTAAAATGTTACAGTGTATTCTGTTCTGTCAGTCAACGACCTTACTCCAGGACAAAGCCGAGTCGTAACCGCAGTAACTTACGATAATCAAATTATATATAAATATGATTTGCGTTAAGAAAATGTAAGAAAATAAATTACATATTATGCTATGCGTCCTTGTAAGTAACTAAATGTGGGTTCGATCATAAAACATCGCATAGTAATGGTATATATATATTTGTAGGTAAAAAGATATGAGAATGTCACCTTTATTGCTAGTCATTTCCAACAGGTCAAATGTAGTATGGCAAGCTTTGTCTTAAAACGTGTATTTAAATATAAATGTAAAGCAACAAATTATACGAGAGATATTTCTTCATCAAATATCATGTAAAATGGGATCGGTACCCTCTGGTAACTTATGCACAAATACAATGCATAGTATAGGAGAAAATGGTAGAAAATCAATTACACATTATGAATTAGCGTAAGTACCTATTAGGTTCAGTCTTAAAATATAATATGATAATTGTAGATAGGTGAAGAGATATTAGAATGTCACCTTTATTGTTAATTTTTTATCTTTTCATGCGACCGTAATGCCAAATGTAGTAGGACAAGCTTCTAAGTAAACTATTTACGTAAAATGTACATTTATTTACATAGAAATGCAAAGCATCTAATCATACGATCGTTTCTTTACATGTACAATTCCATTGCGGATTGTGACGATACCTGCAATGTTCATTGTTGAGGTCATTCGACTCCACTTTATCACAAAATCCCGAATCTATAAATAAGGCAGGAGGAAGCAGCTTACCTGCAGTCTGCATTTAAACCTGGATTTCGGCTCTCCAAACAATTTTATTGCATTTTGGTCACTTTTAATTAAATTTTTATTTTCACACAAGGTGAGTAATAAAATGCCAAGAACACGACCATCATCTGAGTCGGAAGGAGAAACCGATGAGTTATTCACCGATGTGTCTCACGTATCCAGCGAACCGTCTCCAGCTCAATCTCGACTTAGTAAGAGAAGCAGCAGCAGTCGTCGTACTGAAGCAAGAGGCCGGGCTGACTCCCCTCCAGTTAGAAGTCCTAGATCCGTCTCGATCGTTCTAGAGCAAGGACCGTCGTCTCGATCCAGTTCCCGATCGAAATCTAAAGAGCCAGGATATTCGCGCTCTAGAAAACCAAGTAGGGAAAAGGAATTTAGTCGCTTAGGCTCAAAAGGTAGAGACTCTCGGACTCCAGAAGCACTCCCGAAGAAATTTACCAGGGGTGAACAGTCGACCTCCAGAGGAGTCTCAATCGGAGAACAAGCATCCAGCAGGGACGACGCTGAACTGCACCTTGTTATTCATAAGGGTAAGTACTATAAAGAAATATTACATTTGTTACACTAACGAAGCTGAAATCCGTAAGAAAACCAAATCGTCAACTAATATATTTGATTTTATTTGATTCAATTTCACAAACAGTTGAGGGACTACCCGAGAAGATGCCATTTCCGTACAACACTGCTAAATGCATAACGGTCACCATGGCGTTTGACGAGGAGGATAGAAAGTCGCAGCAGGTGGAACTTGGAAATCGACTGGAAGGGACCTTCGTGTGGCGAGTCAGCGAAGAGGACGCAAAGCAAATACGGTGAGTCTTTTCATGTACATACTTATTTATTAACTTGTAAATATTTTACCAACTTCACTTTGATCAATTTCAGCTTTCCAATCCCAATTTAATATATTATGTACATAGATTTGGCTAATCAATTATTATTAATTTTGCAGGAGATATCCGGAGTCGATTGCCATGTTGATCACCGTCAAACTAGAGAGGGATACATCCCGCGGAGCCTCACAATGGACATCTGTTTTTGGCACGGCTACCGTTCCGTCAATCAACGAGGGATTCCACCGTTTACAACGTTCTGTAAGTATTTACATAAATTCTCATTTACTTAGTGTTAATTTTCTAAGAACACAGTACCATTAAGAACACAGTATTTTCTTGCAAAGCCTTATTTTCAATTACATACTGACTATAGTACATTCCGAAAGGCGCCGTATTTTACGTAATTGTAATTATTTATTATGTACTTGTGGAGAAAATACATTAAATATGTATATTTTATTGTATGTATTTCAGGCTACAATCAATTTGACAGAACAAGCTGCGAAAGCAGGTTGCGAGAGAATCAGGATCCTCTACAGTCTTAAGACTGCTGTTGGGCGAGAACTATTCGAAATATAGGATGAAGAATTCGTGTTCCAAAATGCAAATGATTTCGAAATTTTTAAATAGAATAATTATTAATTATGCGTTATTTTAGGCAGCACATTATATGGGCTGACTAAAATTGTGTACTTCAAATATATTAATGCCAAATATAACACAGAAAAAATATATATTATAATTGTAATTCATTTATGTGATATTGTAAATTTTTTAATATACCCTACGAAAATTAAAAACGTAGTAATGCATTATAAAATAACTTTTTCTTACTTATAACTTCTTAACATAATCATGCATCAGTATTTCATGCTATCATAAGTTCTCATAAGTCATAAATAAGCCAAGTCCATAAATAAGTCCTGTCTTGCAAAATGCAACTGAAATCATACTAAGGAAAGGCACTACTCTAAGTTATTTTCATTTTAAAAATTGAATAATGATAAAGCGTGATATTTATGAAAGTAATTGTGCAGCCGTATGCATAAGAATAAATAGCAATGAGATTTTAGCACATTTTAATATTTTATTACAACAGAGATTTATTTCAAATATTGAAATGATAGCACGTAGGCTGATAAAGACTTGTTATTTCAGGATTTTGTCTCTGTTAAATTGATTTCGTTATACATATGAGCTTTAAAACAAACGAGCTCCTGTGATGTAATATAATAATAGCAACAGTTATTTAATCTTTGTAACCAGTCACCATCCCAAGTGTCAATCATGCTGAACTATTGTCTGTATACAAACGTTTGTCAAATTATTTAGACTATATACAATCATTCCTTTTACAACGACATGTCACTCTTATACGAATTAAATATAATTAAGTAAATAAGTATTCCTCAAGTTAACAATAATATTTGACTATAAATACAAACATTTAATGTTATCGTCGTATATCAGGAATCTTGGGTTATATTAAGTCCGAAGATTCAAAAATTTCAAAAAACAAAGAAAAACACTAACGATTTAATTATTCCTATGCGATTATTTTATAACTATACTACGAGCCTTTCTTATATCTACCTCTCCTAGTTTTCTTGAACTGCTAGGAGATTTCCGCACTACTTTTTAAAACGAGTAGGCCCTGTTTGACATATCTGACGAGATCTGCTAAAGGATTATGTAAAGTTAAAGGACCATTCGTCCTGTCAATGGAGATGAAGAATTCTGCAAATAAATACATGACGATATTAGTGTCAAAATATATTTTTAATGTTAATGTTAAGTAAGAAAGTATTTTCAATTGTATTTGTTTCTCACCTTCCACATGGTATCTGTCAACCAGACCATCGGCTGCTTCCCACAGTTCGTGAGCATTGATAAGGTTCATGGTATGGTTACATTGCTTGAACATTTGGGCATATAGTGATCTGGGAACTGTCGTGTTGTTTGCAGGATGGTGGGGAGACGGAGTATGTTGGTTAACAGCCGAGGAGCCAGCAGGAGATGCAGACGGAGTGTGTGGAGAAGGGGTATTGACTTGCGGACTACTGGGTACCGGAGGGACCTCCAAAGGCGGAATTTTAGCAAAGTGTTCTTGTAAATAGGCCACTATTTCCTTCGTCTCCCGCATTTTGATCTTGAACAGTTTGAGAGACAAAAGGGCTTGGCATCGCATACTAAAATAAAATTCAAAAACAACAGAAAGAATTCAAATAAAGTTCTGAGTATTTATTTATTTATAAGAAATTAAGAATAAATTTATTTATATATTAATATTGATATGAACTGAACACACCTAAGGATAATAATTTTAGCTTCCACCGAATTGGAATCTTCAGGTTTATTTCGGAATCGACTCCCAATGTATCTTATGAGATTTAAAGTGTCTTTGTACATAGTGTAAGCAGCTGTAGAACCCACTGCTCTATCTTTCTCCATTGAGATCCCCGTTAGAATAAAGTACAAACCAGCTTCCAAGTAAGTTGAGGCTTGAGCTGTACTCACTCTTTCGTTGTCTGCTCGGTGTTTTAACCTTTTGGCCTCTTCTAAGTATGAATCTTGGTCTCTGTGATTTCAATGTTTTAATGAGCAAAATGAATCATCATAAATGTATGATAAGAACACGATTAAAGATTGAGTAATACCTGGAGTTAAGTTCCTCGTGATGATTATGCTTCTCAAAGTAGCTGAAATACACCGGTTGTGGTGCCACAGCGGGGGAAGGAAGGTGGGGAGGATTTAAAGATGAATCGGGAGCCTGAACAGCGTCCAATTCCACGGGTGGAGTTCGTGAGGTGCTGGCCGTTACAGATTGTGAGTCGCAGGCCATATATCCCAGGACATTTGAGGAAACCTCACCACACACAACGCGTGGATCGTCATCCGCCTGAAAATCATTAATAATTGTTATAAGTTATATAGTATAACTTGTAAACAAAAATTTCATCTGTGTCAATACGCAATGAATTTGTTGCATTATTAGAAACATTTTTATACTAACTGAAGTACCAGTTCTTACTTAAACTTACTTAATATCGCATCTGGCGATAATAACAACAGTTTAAACACGGTAAATGCTAAGTACTTTCTACGAATACATTGTAATGGGCGGATAATAGCTTACTTTAGACAGTGAGTCAGGTTCAGCTTTTATTTTTGTTTTCCTTGGCGATGTTCTCAGTTTCTTTTTTGGTTTTCTGGATCTAGCGGATCCCTTAGGTAGGGTTTCGGTTTCAGCACCAGGATCTGGAACAAAAGGAGATTTTGAATCGACCGTGTTGTCACTGGTACTTCCAACGCGGCTATTCACAGTGTTGCGTAATCGGTAAGGCTCACACGAACTTGAACTGGCACTTGCACCTCCAGAATTAATAGATTTGGCAGTTTCCTTGGTGCTGGTCTTGTCAAATATTTGGGATGTGACAGGTCTGGGTTTTCGAGGTAGTTTAAACAGTGGTATCCTGCAGATCAATGCCTGTAGGGATGGATTTGGTTTAGTTACGGCGTCTTCTTTAGCCTTAGCAGCCGGTGGGGGCATAGCGACCGAAGCCGAAATCGTCACATCGGGTAGTTTACTCGCGGCAGCAGCCACCGCAGCTGCACTGGCAGTTTGATTAACCTTTAGTAGTTTTTTAGCCGCTTGATTAGCCGCTGCAATCGCTGCTTTGTTTTCTTTTGCATTGTTCTTTTTCTTGCTGGCAGTCGTCCCAGCTGAAATATTTAAAAGTGCAGCAGTGGCTTTAGCAGTGGCGGCAACCCCTTTCGCAAGGGTTACGTTGGCATTCCCGTTCTGAGCTGCGTTCGCTCCCTTGGCACCCTTTTTCCCACTGCCACTATCTTTGGAAGATACACGATTGGCGTTAGCTGGTTTTGTACCGACTACAGCAATACTATTCCCTTTGCCCTTCCCGACCACATCCTCTTTAGCAACCTTCTCCTCTAGCTCTAACAACGTTGGACTGTCATTCTTCTGATTCTTGTTCCAAGCTGGACGAAACAGTTTCCGAATGGTATCACTTTTGTTTCGGTCCTGCACAGACTTTTTAGATTTATTTTCGGGAGAGCTGTCACAATCTTGCTTTTTGTGTACAATGTTGATTTGTTCGGACGACGAGGAGGATTTTCTTCTTCTTTTGCGAGTGGCATTAGCACCCGCAACGGAATTGGCACGTCGAGTTTGCGCCGCCGTTGCGCCAGCAGCCGGTTCTTTAGTCTTTGTCTCACAATCATCTTCACTGCTACTTCCGCTCAATGAAGGTCCTTTGATTTCTGCAAATTTTGGAGCAATGCCCTTATTGGGAATGGTCGGTGGATCTTTGGGAGGAATGTGTGATTCTGCTGGTCGGGCTTCTTGGATCAGCCTGGGCGACTTCCCTGTTTTTATACACACGTCATTTAGATTTTGAAATGTCAACCAACAGATTATACTTACATAATATATATAAGTTCTTTCTTATGTAATTAACCTAACTTATAACTACTAAAAGTTACTCACTTGGAATTACAATGGCTGCATGTTCAATTGGACTAGCTGACAGGGACTTCCCTAACACGGATGTGGAGCTGACGTTAGAATCTGTTTTAGTTTGGGCGTCTTGCACATCTTTATCAATCTTGGGGGTAGCCAACACATTAGATGCATCCTTTGGTTTTAAATCCTGCGTTGAAATACAGCAGACAGCAATTGTTTAGTATTTTTAGCAAAACAAAAAGAATGCACTAAAAACTTTCTCCCAAGTGCATCCACAGAAATAATTTTGCAATATAATGGAAATAAATGTATAAAAGTATTCACGTTTTGTTCAGCAACCACTGCAGATACACTAGAGTCGGGAGTACCCTTAATATTTTCTTTTCTAATAAAGGAACCTAAATTCCATCGGGGCGGGCAGTCAGTAACAACCTGTAACATTAATTAAGCCACATTTAAGTATAGCCAAGGAAAGCGTAACTATGCTCACTGATATATGTAATTACCACCATTTTATATTATTCATCCTATCATCAGAATAAACATATCAAAGTAAACTCACTGGGCTCACTACAGGAGCAATTTTGTTAGCGTCTGGGACTCCAGTCTGACTTCCACTGCTGGAGTCTTCAGAGTCTGATTCACTTGATTCGGTTTCATAGCTGGAGCTGCTTTCAGCACTTGAATCCATTCTTTTCAACGGGGATGGAACATTGGCCATTTGGCTGTCGATAATAGATCTAAAAGCAAAGCGACGATATTGTAGTACAACTCTTTGATTACCAAAACCATTAACAATATATTTTTTATATATCATGTCAACTTACTGCAAATCAATCTGTTCTTCGCTTTTAGAGGACTGCATAGGAATAAAATTCAAGAAAGTCATTATTAGGTTGCATTTAATATTTTAGTAAGTAACTAAAAGCTACCCAATTAGGATTTAGAAAGCATTTCATCGCATCCATATCTTAAATGCCTTTCTAAAGGCCACTAATGAGGCATAGCTAGAAATCATCATTGCCTTTGGCCTAAAATGTCAATTTTTAATAAAATTACCCGGCGTGGAGGAAATTTTTTAGCAGGCGTATCTTTAACAGGAGTTTGTATTGCAGTTAATGGCGGCTTAACATCCATCATTTCCTACAAAAGGAATTTTCCATTATAAAAGAGAGGTTACATAAATAATATGATGGTTAAATTGTTAAATTGGAGAATTTCGTTGTCTTGTATGTACAATATACCTTTAGCATACTCTCCAGCTCCAACTGGCTATCAGCCTATAAAAATGCAGCAAATTAGTTGTTTATGGTATATCTCAAGGTTTACGAGTCAAAGTGTTATTTTGGGAAGGTCAAATGAAAAACTTACACGCTGGAGTGCTGGCTGCTTTTTGTTTGAAGATATTCGGTGATTTCCGGGGTTTGGTTTAATGGGGTCACTGATAGCAGTATGATTACTGTTCTTGTCAACACTGTTTGTCGTTTTGTCTTTGTCATTTAAGACATCACTACCACTGATATTGTTTACAATATTGTTTGTAGCATGAGTATTGTTAATACAATTGACGGACAAGCTGGCCTTAGGCCTTCCACTTGTAGAGAGAGGATGGACAACAACAGGTATGGGGGTCGATGACGTGTAGGAGGATGTAAATGGCAATATTGGAGGCGGATTTGTTAACACTTTTGCTGCGGAAACACTATTCGTTTTCTGATTTGATGATATGTTGGGAACATTATTTGCACTGCCAGAACTCGTGGCGTTCTTTTGGACGATATTTCTGTATGGAATTGCAGTGGCAATGGGTTTCGTATCACTCGTAGGGGTAACGATTGCAATAGGACGCGTCGGTTCACTGTTATGTAAACTTTTTTGCAGTGCTGCTGTTGCTAGTCCAGAGTTTTGATCAACACCAATAAGATTCACTAGACGACGAGAAGATGTATCTAGCATATAGGGACGAACAGTCTCAAAGTTGCCCAACGTATTACGAATTTCTACAGTTGTGCGGTCTTCAACGGAAGGTCTGACCTAAATTGGGGAACACAAAACAACACAGTCACCAATTACTAACACATACTTAATAAAACCATTTACATACGACATACTGCATAAATTGTCATGCTTTTACGTACTTTGACCGGAGCGTGAAATAAATCTTGAGCAGTTGCACCAATATCCTTTTCGTCATTTGGTAGCATCTGCGCTCGCTCTTGTCTTTGCCTCTCCCTCTGCCTGTCTCTATCTCGCTCTGTGAACAGTAACTGAACTAATATTAAACCTTTGTCAGTTTGGGGAAATTTATTTATTTCACATTCTGTAAGCCGATTAAAACAATACCATATAACTAAATAAGTACCACAACCATAACTCCCTAATACAATAAAGCAAAGAATTGAATCGAAATAATGCGAGTAATAAAAATTGAGTAGAATAGTTTTATAAGCTTTTATGATTCTAATAATTCACGAAAAAGTAAAAAAAAACTTTCAAAATGCAAATAACTCATAATATACTCCCTAATACATTGATATTTAATTACACAAGAATGTTGTATTAGGGAGTTTGCGCTTTCAAGCAATACACAAAAGAATAGCAATAAGAGCTTAGTAAAAATGATCACCCTGATAATATATAATACGAAATTTAAGAATAACGCCTTAATTTAAAGATACTTGTTTTAAATTAGTGAGAACACCCCCGGAATATAATTCCCCATGTAAGTTAGCTTGTAATAGAATAACTGATGAAAAAAGTACCTTTGGCAGACTGTTTATTTGGAATGCCATCATGACGAGAAGAGCCTCGCAGCATAGTTAGTAGCCGAGAGATCCCCACTGATTTGACCGAACAGAGGCATTGAGCACCAATCCAACAGCCTGCTCTGGCAAATCCAGCAGGTGTTATTAAGTGATCTGGAAAGTTAAATGTTTAAATCACAAATATTAAAACGATGTTTTTTAAATAGGAGTGAAAGGTTACACGTTACACAAGATTATATCCTGCAAATACTCGTTTTTAAAATTACAGCTTGATTTATTTTAATTTGAAGATACTAATAGACACGGTGCAAGTGGAAGCTATGCACTCAGACAGTGAATGTAATTGCAAAAAGCTAAATATTTTATCACATTATTTAAGCGTATAACAATGAATAACTTTCAAATGTAAGTGTGGTTTGTTTAAATTGAATAGACACTCAATATATTTATAGAGGCTATTAAATATGAACATTATAATTTTAAACAATAGAAGATAAATACTTTCATAAACAGTACAGTAGGCAGTATTTGTAGACGCTATGTAGTAATAAATTCATATGATGATGATGTAGTATTTTGTTCTTACGGCAATAGAGTAGACCGATGGTGACAAAAATCAAAATAGTTATATACTTGAAGGGATAAAGAAAAACTTCTGCATTCCTCAGATTCAGATTTAGATAATGCAAAGCAAGCACAGCGAGACTCCTTATCACATATTTTATGAGACTCCTTATTCCTTATCACTCCCTCCCCTAATCCCTATATACAAATTTCATAAACTCTATGTGTTTTGCGTTAGAACAGAATTTAAAGAGTCACTAATTGCAAAATATTAGAGAAGAAGATATAAAATAGTACTGAATTAACTCACAAAATAATTTAATTACATATTTATAACGTAAAGGAACATTATACTCATTTAAGAGACTATTATTCAATGGCATATTAGTAATAAGTGTGCTAAAGGCTAAAATGCTCAAAATGATTTACATTATTGTCAACATTAGTTCGTTGAATCGGTTATTTAAGTAAGGTCAGAGTCATCCTGCCCAGTCCGGTCCACATTCAATACCAGCCACTGAAACAGACCCGAAATATATAACATTAACTTGGATTTAAACAAATCATAATTACATTTGGCTTTCTAACAACACGAAATTTACGAAAATCAAAGATTTAAGGGAAAATTACATAAAAAGAAACGTAGTTTGTCAATGTATGTACACAAAGCTATACTAATCAAACAAGTTTGTTAACAACAGCTAGAGCTACAAATATCTGTTAGTAAAGAATCAACAGTTACATTGGCAATATGTCACCCAAATTAGTTTTCACCTTTTCCTTTATAAAAATCCCAAGTAATTAAGATAACAAATAAGAAAATAGGGTTAAACACGAGTGAGTAAAGGTTACATGCGTCTTTTCTTTGACTTGGATAGTTACACTTTACACTGCAATGGTTTATTCATACAGATACTGATAAGACATAATATAATATTACGCTGAATTGGATTGAATTAAATGGATGTTAAGATTTTGTCGTTTAGAAGCAGATGGCATTAATGAATAAGGTTTTTTCTCGGGGTATGTACATAAATTGCAAAATAATTATGCCAAATATCCAGTTAAATTTATTTTAACTTTAGCAAAGTAAGCGCAGTTTGACTTGCTATTTGAACTTGGGATTTGTTTGACCAAATGAGTGGTTTCTCTTTAAAAAAAATTAAGTTGTCCACTTATGTACGTGTTTTTTGATTAGGCACATTGCACATTGTAGCTACATACCATGAATAATTAAATTAGTTTGTAGATATTATATTTTGAGTCGGTGAATGTTTGATTAGCGGACAAGATAAAAACTTCAATGGTTGGTGGGTGAAGATTTACTTTTGTAAGTATGTAACTATGTAAGTAAAATGTTAAGGAATGAGTCCGGGTCACGGTCGGAACACAAGTGTTGTTAAGGCAGAAGCAGGAAATGCAAATCAATATCAAACCGAACTAAAGCATAGTTTCATTGTATTACGGAAAAATAAGTGACTTACCATATTTTATTAAGTAGGTAAAAAGAGAAATGGCAAGTTTCCGGAAATGAGAGCACGAGCAACGAGCTAAAGAGACAGCAGCAACGTATTGAATGTACGTACGTAATGTAATAGTAAAATAAGTACATTACATAGAAATATACATATAGCATTTAATATTACACTGGCACTGACTGTACATACATACTGACTCTTGTTTCGGTTAACGTTAGTGTATGTAAGTATGTAAGTATATCTTCTAAAAGTGTAGTACAGAGTACAGTACACACAGTCTATTGTATTGTATAAGGAGAGCTGCCTGGTCTGGTCTGGTCCTGGTGTGGTCTGGGGCTGGCTCAAGAGAGGCAGAGTTTATTTTATACACTCACTTATACTTACTTAGCTTAGCTTTAGCTTTTAGCTATGTACCAGCAGCATTGCATTGCATAGCGTTATAAATATCATACATAATAAACCATAGCACACACAGACACAGGCTACAGAGACAAATATGTATGTAAGTATGTAGATATTTTGTTATACTTATTAAAAGTATGTGAAGGTATAACTTCGAAGAAACTATAATATTTAATAATTTTATGTCCAATTAAAATTGATGCAATAATGGGAATTTTTGGAATGCGTTTTGCGTACGTGTAAGTATGTAGTTGAATTGTTAACGTACTCTGATTGTTAAACAAACAGTCATTAATTAGTAATTTAATTGCAGGCAATCGCTCCAGTTCCAGTTTCTCATAGTGTCCACATATTTAAATTGCAAAACTTTAACTGATTCACTTAGTGTGCACATTTGGGTTTATGACTTCATCTTCATCCACAATCAACAATAAATGTCTTTTAGTGTCAGTCAGCAGTCAGCATAACTTATTTGTGCTGCATTGCTATTTTCATTTTGTAAATATTGTAGTCCTTGATTTAATTTTGACTTTAATTCTTATATTGTATATAGATTGCTTTGCATACGACGACGACTACTTTATTGTTATATATTAAGTATTAGGTAGTTATGTAATTTGAATTGAAGTGAAGTATCAATATTTAACTATGCACCTTAATAATGTAGGCTGGTGCTGGTGTGATGTGATGTGATGATGATGATAGTCAATTGAAATGAGTGTACATACATAGTTGAGTTGAGTTGACTTAAACATTTATGGTTATACAATACAGACAGATAGTAATAGCACTATTAAAGAACTAAATGCAGTTCGATTAACATTTTGTTTGGTATCTGTACGTAAATGTAAATGTAAGTCAAGTTAAGTAGGATGAGTGTAATACTATAATCGTGTTTGGATGATGGTTTTGCTTTTGCTTGCTTAGCTTAGCTTTGGTTTACTTTTACTCTACATAGTAATAATGTTATTATATTTGTGTGTAATGTAATAGTTGTATTATAGTGGTAGGTAATAAATAGATATAATAACTCTATGCAGATAGGTAGTAGTAGTAGAAGTAGATGTATAAATATTATTATCTACTAATTGTAACATTGCAGTAAGTGTGTATGGATATACTTCGGCAGGCGGGCGGGCGGGCCGTCCGTGGTAAGGTTTGGTTTGGTTTGGTGATGATGGTGGTTGCTATTTGCTAGCAGTAGTCAAAGTCAAGTAGAGTATGAAGTCTGTCTGAGTGACTGAAGACGAGACTATTTCTATTCTACTAAATACTTACTCGTATGTAATGTAATGTATCGTAATGTAATAAATATAATATAAATTGTAAGTACAGATAGAGGCCTAGGCCCCAACCAACTTAAGTATATATTTATGTAGTTGGTAGTAATTCAGAATTTAGCAGTTTAATTAACTTTTTTGTTCCGCTAAGTATTTTACTTTACCATTTACTACTAGTACAATAGTGTCCGTAGTACCTAGATTAACAACATACCTAATATTATATTCCCCTATGGGTAAATGGGTATGTAACGTAAACGTAAGTAAAGTATGTGTTTTTGTTTTGTACGTAAGTAAAGTAAAGGGCTACAGTATTATTCACATTCACATAATAATATAATACCCAGGTTAACGAAAAATCAACTTGAATTTTTTAGTTTGTTAAGTTGCCTAAGTACTGTGTTGTTTTGTTGTGTGGGGTTTAATGCTTAAAGGTAAAAACAGTACAGGGCAGATAGTCATTGAGTGAGAAGCACCTTAACTTTTTTAACTTGTGTATGTGTATGTGTGTGTGCCTCTGTTTTAGTTGATGTGATGTTCTTCAAAGCTAAAGCTATGTTTAGTATGTATATGTAATGTAAAGGTAGTTTGTATGTTGTGAATGTGTCTTCTTGTCTATATGACGATTTGATGTGTGTATGCGTAGTGAACGGAACAGTAGAGTCACATCACATAACACTAGCACTCCTCCTGTATTTTAACATTGCTTTAACGACAATTATTCCCTCACTGAGAAAGGAACAACAGGATTGAATATTAGCAATAATTTACTAATTGCTCAAAGTTTAGTGAGGGAGCACACTAGTCAACTAGTCAGTTACTTCACTAGCTTAACTCAAGTTAACTTAACTAGGATGTGATGTGATGTGAGATGTATTACGATAGTATTTACGATACTTACGTAATAGAGAGGTTGCGAGTTGCGCCAAAAACTTAGCGTGTTGTACTATGCTGCTTTTTACCTGTATGAACGATGTATGACGAAATGTCATCAACGTTCAAAAAGACGAGATGCAAAAGAAGCCTTAAGCCGCTAATTATTTATCCAAATGCTGAAAAATGCGTATTTATTGCCCAATATCTTAATTGCTTTCCTATATTTTAAAATCCGCATGAGTTTATTTAATATGCTTTTTAGATAATCTTTAAAACCACATGTTTTAACGAACGTCTGGTTCATTGGACTGAATTACGCATCTTATACATTTGAATATAAATATTTCTACTTTAAATCAGTAGAGCCTTTTAAATAATAATAATTTAATTTAATTAAGTTTTTGTGTGGTAAAATAAAATTTCACTTTTTCCATCATTATTTTGTGCATGATATTTTAAAAATTTAGTGGACCATGTTTACTACGGTTTATTAAGAGGGACTTAATTTATGGTGGGATTTTGCGTACATGTAATGGGGAGAAGTCTCACTTAAATCAGATCAAAACTTTAAAATGGTTTATTCTTTCAAGAATTTGATAGCGTAAACTCTCTACTAATATTGTGTAGGTATGTGTGTTATACTGTAAGTAAGCATAATAATATTACATATATACTGTTTTGTGTAGTAGTGCACTACTGTGCATCTATAAGACTTATATAGGACAAAGTACAATATATACTTACTACATAAGTACATAATACTTAGATTACAACTTACGCTATATGTACCACTATTTAAATTCTGTATATTTGTGTGTATATCTTTGCGTTGGAAGCTATACACAAAATGTTACTATATTATATACATAGGTGCTCCTCCCTATACACAGATCACCAAGCCATCATAATAATCCTATAAACATAGGTACCATAATATTGTATGCAAGCAAACCCAAACTCTGAACCAATATACATATACATAACGCAAACTCAGATACCTTAATATGTAAATTATTACTTATGCCTCACATAGTTTACTTTACTACTACGTTACATCTACTTGCACTGTAAACTGTAATCTGCAGTAATACTTCAAGAATACTATACTTCTGCAGCTGTTATGTTACTTACTACATTTACGACATGCAGTATACCTACCTGGCAATAATCACGTCGTACATAACATCCACTGTATGCCGTAAATTCACAATGAATGCCTTAGACTCCAGATTTGAGGTTTCATTTACTCATACGCAAACCCAACTCCGTTAAGGGGGTTTATTAATGAGTAAAAATAGTAGCGAAACAGAAAAAACTTCACTGTAACAAGTTAGACAAAATAGGAAACATATTCTCAAAGATAACCTTTCGGGCTATGGCGCACGTGGGCGAATTTTTTAATTTTGACAATTTTTATGGACTAAAATAATTTTTGGAAAAAATTGGTTTTGATTAGGGAAAGCGAGTCATCAATAAAGTACTAATATCGCCCACATATCCCCTGCAGAATTCTATGCTCTTTCAAATGAGCCTAATTACAACTTTCTACGAAAAATAATTTTTGACCACCTTTAATATACAGAGAGATAGTCTCAGAGAAAGTTAAAATTGTTTGTATACCAATCAATACTCTCCAATTTAATGCACATGGTTAAAACAATTCTAGCAGCTACCGCAGCACCCTTAAGAAAGCCGTTAAATAGGGAAAGTCGCATTAGAGAGGTAAAAATATATTGGCTGCAATTTAGATTGGGGTTAAATCATTCTGGAGGAATATTTGCGTAGAAAATTGTTTTGGGTGTCTCTGCTCTTTTTATTATGAAAACTTGGGATTTTATTAGCCAAATAGTACATAAAAGTGGGCACTTATTAATTTGCACCCTCCTGGGAGAAAGTTCACCCTGCTCGGAATTTGCACCCCCCTGTTCGATTGTGTTAGGTTAGGTTAGGTAAAAAACGCAGGGGGGTGCAAATTCCGAGCAGGGTGAACTTTCTCCCAGGGGGGTGCAAATTAATAAAACTCATAAAAGTGCTTACATGATATGTACAACTCCCGGTTGTTTGAAAAATATTTAGAATATTTACAAGAATAACTTGTATTCTAAATGTTTAGAAGAAATCCAGTAAGTAGCAATTGATATAAACCACGGCTTTCCCCACGCTGAGGATTGTCCAAAAAAATCGATAGCAGCAGCAAAATTTACGTTTTTCATTGTCGAGTCGAATTGGCAAAATTTTGATTAGATTTTTTCATTCCTTTTATACGGATAAATCTACAGTACTTACTAATTACAGATTGGTATGGTTGAAAATAAATTGTATTAGTCGATAAGTCCCTATGCTAAAAATATTCTATAATCCATACATGTTGCTTGGGTCTTCTTGCTGGTTTTCACGGTGTTGAGGTACTATGGTTGTGTTCTTGTACTTGTATTTTTGTATGACATCTATATGGTACATGAACATTGTGATATTATAGGGGATGTGCAAGTTTCCAAAGTTATTTGCATGGAATAAGAATGAAATGATCAATAGGTAATAGGTAGTAAGGTGGTAACAGAATAAAAATATTAAAACAGGATGATGCTACATATATAATGTAGTGCAATAGGTAACTATTATTATTTACCTATTACTATGGTTTTGTGTGCAATATTGGAGCTTGCAAGTACAAATTAGAGTACAAAGAATAGTATAGTATCATAAGCAAGTCATGTCATGTCAGGTAAATATATTAGATATTGGAATGTAGTTCGATTGCATTGTGTTATGGATAATAAAACTAAAATAATATATTATAGTAGAGTACTTGTGTATGTAGTATGCATGTAGCTATCTGAAGAATCTGAAGTGCAGTACAGAGAGATACAGATTGAATTGAAATCTTCATTTATTTGATACGATATGAACTTGTGATTATAATTACAAATACAGATGTGTAGGTAAGGTACCAAGTAGTAAATGAGAGTTGCTAACTTGCTATATTTATTTATCATGTGGCATTGCATTGTGATTGCATTTTGTGATTGTGACAGCATGGCAGGCCATCTTCTGCATCTTCAAAACTTGCGTGTTCCCACATACACTTCATACTCGCTCCTGTATCAGTAGAGAACACACAGATTCAGATTCAGCTTGAATGAAGTACCTTTACTATTATGTTACATTATGCAAAGCTCCTTTAGTCTAAGTCTCACTTTAACTCCAATATATGCTCATTCTACACTCTCTTCTACAAATATTGTTCTGTTTCGATTGTTCCTAGCAAAATAAATGGATGGAATGGATTTATTTTTTAATAAGCATTGACACCCACTTTTTCATATAATGTTGTAACATTTGGCAAAAGCTATCAATTACACATACAGATCGTAGGTAGTTGTTTTTACCATGATTAAATTTATGACAATTGTGTTGTACTTTTTGATAGATGCTGTAATGCAATAATAAACTTTATTATTTAAGTTAACTATTTATTCACTGCCCATTGTTTAATAAAGTTACGTTTAACAAGAAATATTTAATCAGAAAGAAATGAGCAGTCTTATTCCAAACAATGCAAATGTTCGTCAAATCGCTCGTTGTTAATTTTCAGAAATTTTTATCTAATTTAAAGAGGAGCAATTGGCTAAATCCGATTCATATTATACTTAATATCGAAATTAAAGGGAATGAATTTACAAGCGTTGGAAGTTGGAACAGATGAGATCCTGACATTTTTTGCCCACACTAATGAATTCTAAGCTAACTTGTGTGTGTTGGAAGGAAGTTAATAAAATATAATCAACTTGTAGACTGCTTTTTGTTTTTATTGATTTAAAATTGATTGCTAATAATTTTATTTGTGGGTAATAATAATGATACAGTGGACTGGGTTACTGACAACACGATGTACAGAGTTGGTTGGGATCTACAGCAACTAACTGAAACAGGAAGAGTTTCATGCGAAAATGAAAGATGCTTGTTCAAAATATCGAGCAGAATATTGCGACAGGTGTCGATCATGAATTTAACAATTTGTTACCCACATTAATTTTTCTAGCAGAAACTATTTCCAATTTTGACAGAATATATTTTAGCCATTTTAGCTTTTGATGTTACGTAATTGTGGACATATAATAAAACAATTAACATTCTAATAAACTGTGGCATACACCTGTAACAATGTATAGTGGTAATTTATTTACATAGATAACCGCCTATAAAAGAAACTGAAACCGTATGAAAACGTTGACAACTATTTATGAGCAGTATTCAGGGGAAAAATACCTCAATTCTGAAAACAGAATTTAAAAAAGTTGAATTTTAGGAAAAGGGGGCGGGGTAGTGTTTGGAAGGGGTAGGGCGATTTGATCCACTTTTTTGCAGAACTTCTTATCGAGGGGACACATTACTCAAATCTGAAAACATAATTTAAAAAAGTTTAATAGTAATAGGAAAGAAATGGGCTCAGACAGATAGATACATACACATAGAGAACTTCAAGTCATTCTTATAATGTAGTGTAGCAATACTTAATAATTAAATATTTTTAACTTCCTGTAATCTAATAACCCTTTTAATACGAATTCTTCTCTTCCATATTAAATATTTTTCATTTTTCAATGTCAATTGACCATTCAACATTAAATATTCTTAATCTTCTGATTCAATGTTAATTAAAAGATATATTCATTACTAATTAAAAGATATATTAAATATTAATTAAACAATATTGAATATTAATTCATCATTCAGCGTTAAATATTCTTAATCTTCTGATTCAATTAATTAAACAATATTTAATCTTATAATTAAAATCGCACATTCAATTTTTTTCAGTTTTTTATATTTGTAAATAAAACTATTACTGCTTTTGGTTCCAAAGTAGTTGTAAACGACACAAGGATAGTTTGTGATAGGTTACCAAAAATCCCAATGTCATAGGCCAAATAGAAAAAAAGTTTTCATATAGACTTAAAGTCAAAATGCGATATTTGCGTAAGTACTGGTTAAACAATATTCAATATTAATTAAGCAATATTCAATATTAATTAAACTACGTTTAATGTTTAATAGTAATTAAATAATATTCAATGTTAATTGAACAATATTCAATAGTAATTAAACAATATTCAATGACCAATTCATCATTCAACATTAATATTCTCAACACAATTTTTTTTCAGAATTCTAGTATTTTAATTAAACATTAAATTTTCAGGATATTCTTATGAAATGTTTTCCTTGAGTGTAATGTGTTCTTTACGAACAACTGGTGGTTGTCGTTTTAACAATATGAAAATCAACCGGCGATTGATTTGCGAACATACATCTTAAAAATCTTATAGAGCATGTATTTGAATGCGTTGATGCAGTTTAATATTTAGAGTAGCAATTAAGCTTGTATCTGTTCAAAGGTAGTAGTTATCATTATCATAGTTCCATGAACATGAGATTGTTACTGGCAGGAAAACTAATTTACCATTATTGGCCACCACTATATTTCCGTTAATTTCGGTTTTTAATAAACCAACTCTTTCTCATAGGCTCATGATTTATTTTATTCTCATTCCGGGAACGTTCTTTATTACTTTTATAAAATCGTAGTGTAAGTGTAGTGTAGTGTGTAGTGTAGTGCAGTAAAGTAACTACTACAACTTATTATCATCTAATGTACAAACATCCTACGACCCAATCGTACATCTTGAAGACCCAGTGTCAAAGGACACCATGAAACTGTATAGAATATCTACTATGGCGGCTGTATAGGTCTTTCATAGTCCACAATTCTTATTTTACAAGCGTTTTCAGTGAAAAATAAAGCGGGATGTTCGTCTGGCGGCATATAAAATCAACTATGTTCTGCGGAGTTGTATTCCGGATCCAAGTTTAAGCGAAAGAAAACTGAATATATGTTTGTGAGGGAGAGCTTTGTCAGCCAATGGGATCTCGAGCCATGGTTTAAGTCGAGTAGGAGTTAGTTGATTTGATCTCAGCTCCTAAGCTTGAATTGCCAGTGCAAGACCTGCTGTTAGCTAGTAAGCAGTAGCTACATAAACAACATCTCTTCTGAGAGTAACTCATATATTTTTTTCCCTCGTAATTTTGCGTTCGTTCGTCACTCTTCAAACCTATTTCCGTTTTCTACTACCCGGTTCTTTCTGTTCCAAACGTATACAGAATTCCAATTACCAAATTTGTCATGGCTGAACAAATTAAAGTCGGAGATCTAGTTTGGTAAGCAAAATTTTGTTTAAAGTGTGCATACTTACTCAAATAATTAGAATTAGATTGGTTTAAAGCTTTGGGTGAGTCTTCCGGGACGTGGACTCTATTCGAGCTCAGCTTTATGCATAGCTTTTACTAATAGAAGCCGTTGGTTGATGTTTGGGTTTTTACACTCATATGCTCCTCGAAAGCTTTGGCGCTTCCCGTTTTGGGGATTGAAGTGAAGGCCGGAGGTTCATATGAGCATTTGACAATCACATTAAGAAAAAAAATTCAAAAACATTTATCACATTAAAATTTACGGCAGCTAAGATCACACAGAAGCACTATGAATGTTATCTCCAAATTTATGATTATGCTTACTGTGTAAATAATGACTCACAATAATTTCTATTTTTACTGTGTATACATAAGGCTTTTTCTTGATTTACTAGTATTTCTTGCACTAATTTACAAATAAATTAGCCAATTTTGAAATTTTGTATATTAATTTTACGGCTTCTAAAATCACACAGAAGCACTTGGGATATTTATTTCCTAAATTCTGATTATGGTTAATTAATATTCACCAGAAATAATGTGTATAGAAGTAATAGTCAAATATGACAATTATTATGATACTTTCTATGGGATGCTTATGAAAATATTACTTACAAAAAATAAATTAATAGCAGACTATAATATAGTATTAATACTAGTATTTTTGCCCGTCCTGTAATACGTTATTTTGATTATTTCCATGTGATGCTTATTAATTTTTGCCGTGACTTAAACACAAATCAATAGCAAATTATAGTGTAATATTAACACTAGTATTTTAGCCAGGCCAGGTTATCAATAGAAAATCAACCTAATAAATATTTTTGATAACATGTATCTAGCACCTACAGAAAACGTAAATATCAATATCTTTATTTTACAGGGCTAAAATGAAAGGATTCTCCCCTTGGCCGGGCAAGGTAAATTAAAATTTTATTATTACCTAGATGTACTATTTATTATTATTATTATTTATTTAATATCTGGCAAGTGTCTTAATAAAAGTGCGAAAACACAAAGTATAGTAAACCATAATATCATTCTAGTGTTAGTCTTGCTTATAATTCATTTTGTTATTCTACTAATATTTCGTTAAGATGCCTAATTAAAATACAAAAGTATTATTTGAAGGCGCAACAATTTGGTGTCTCGACTCATGCTAAAAACGCTTGAGGTTAAAAGTCTGTCGGTGAATACATTCATTATATTGTAATATGTACATATTCAGTTTACAGAATACAGTTTTAAAGATTGTATTTTTTCTGTGTACAAATTCAAGAGTTACGGTTCACTTGAACTAATTATATTTATGCATACTTTGCCAAGTATTCATTCAAATGGAATGAAATTTTCAATATTTTTTTTAGTTTTATGGCTATAGTTTCTTATTTTTCTTTTTTTGCACGAAATGTAGTCAATTCAAAATATATCTATTTGAAAGATGAATTAATTATGATTTATAATTTAATTATACTCTATGTTAAATATATCACGAATTTATTGAGTTGCAGGAATCCACTTGAGCCGGCTGTTTTTCATTTTGGCCGGGCTGTGGCCATGATTGGCCTAGAATGGCCTAGAATTGCAGATAATGCATATAAAAAATTTTTATCTTCAATTAGCGTGAATTAACGTTTAAAATATTCGTTATTCCTGAAAAAGTAAAACTAAAAGTCAATTTCACAGCCTGTTCAGCTAATTTTTCTAGCATAAATTTATTTTATTACCTAATGGCTTTAGAAGTCAAACATGAGTAATATAATTTAACTAATAGTAGTAGTTCAACTATATAATATTACACCCGACAACGACAAAATAATCTGAAATTGGTAATATATGTGAAAACTGCTTGTTATACCTTAGATTTCTCTGGATAAACTATTTTGTATCAGATATACACATTATATGTACAAAATACATACCTACTTAATATAAAAATATGTTTACCAAAGACAGTGTTGATGATTTTAAAAAGAATGGTTTTACATTCTATTTGGCAAATATAAGTAATAAAAGAACTTTTATTTACTTTTATTTACATAGTATTAAATTAATTTTAATTCCTATAGCCTATTTTAATGCAATTGAATCTTATTTTCGTAAAAAATCTGTTTTTGCACTACTTTTTATTTATTTATTGGCCATTGTAGGCTTTAGGCTATGACCGAATATATAAATATTTAATTTATTTATTTAAAGATTTTAAATTCTTCCAGCCTTTTAGATGATGACAATTCATTTTAACGGTCTTTTTAGGCTAAAAAATGGTTTAATAAACTTCAAAATTCAAGCTTACGACAAATTGCTTTTGCCATCTTTAGAGTTACAAGGCAATTAAATTGATGATAATTATTATAATATAATATGTGATTTGTCGTCATATCAATAATTAATTGTATCCCTGACGATGACAAAAGCAATTTATCGCAAGCTTGGATTTTGAAGTTTATTAAAGCATTTTGCCTAAAAAGACCGGCAAAATGAATTATTATTTATTTACCATAAAAATCTTAGGATCCATAATGAATAATGATTGTTTGATAAACCCCATGTGACAGGTTACTCACCCCGTGTCAAATATGAAACGCCCAAAGTCTAGTAAAGTTGTGCACTGCATTTTTTTCTACGGATCTGAAAATTTCGCATGGATTGAAGAAGACAAAATAAAGCCCTACGCTGAGTTTAAGGAATCGTTGGAAAAGACCTGCAAAACCGTGCAGTTCAAAGAAGCGTGTGCCGCCATTGCAGATTATAAGCAAAGAAGAGACGCTGGCGAGATCATGGAAGATGACCCAATTGCTTCTGCTGACGACTACGTCAACCAGTTTTCCGATTCAGGTATGGCAACTGGTGACACAAGTACATTATCGCCATCCCCAGTTAAATCTCCACCTGCCGATTCAACCATCCCTGGAGAGCCAACAGCCGATGTTTCCTCGCGTTCAGTTAATTCTTCGCCAATCAAGGTAGGCTATTTACCTATTTTAAAAAAATTATTAATTTATGTGAATGTACACATATTTTGTAAAAATTTATCGGCGGAAGTTGTACTTGTACTTATTTAAAATTACCATCGTACAAGTTATGTAAATTTAAAATTCAGCACTACATTTAACATTAAAGAATGGCTGGTAATTAGTTGTCGCGGAATTTGTAGTACTTTTGCGTGGTCCAGCGTTCTTCTAAGGACGACACCCCATTTGCTTCAGTGTCTTATTTGTAACCATGTAATCGGAGTATGTGTAATGATGTCTTGCTATACAATAATATAATGTAATAATGTAATGTAATACAACAGTGGTACTAATTACCTAAAAATATAAGAGAGCAACCCGTCAATGTTAATTTATTTACAAGAAAGCTATCAGCTATCACATTATTAAATTATCATCAAATTAAAATGATGATAATGATTATAATATAATGTGTGATTTCTCGTCGTATGATAAACAATTGATGAAGTGCTAATAATTTAGTGTACAAGTGACTAATAATAAGCATCAAATTAGCAAACATATATTATGTATAATAATAATGACTTAGAAATTGTTGAAATTTTGAAAATATATTGTACAAGTAACTACTTATAAGCCTTAATTGTAAAATGTATTGTAAAACAATGATGACTTAATAAGTGCATATCTTCTCTCGAAGGATTTGTCATCCTTCAGAGGTTTCCCTTTGGAAGCGTCACGGGGACGCGAGCATTTTTAATGTGTTGGGGATAAGAACTTCACATGGTGGAGTCTGTAGTAATGTAACTACCTAGTAAATGTACTAGGAAATTACTCGACTAATAAATAAGTTTAAACTTTCTATGCCAGCAAAAGCAAAACCGTTCGGAAAAAACAGAAAACCCGGCCTTCCCAAACGAATAGATCTATTTCGCACTTAGAATAATTCTAATATCTTCGTACATACTATGTCACATTTTACGCACAAAAATGGGAAGATATTTCTAAAAATTTATCTTAAAAATCCAATTTTAAATACTCTTATATATTGAATAATATATGTTGCTCTTACGGTTGCTAATTTCTGAAAATCTTTGACATTAGCCATGTCTCCTATTATTTTTTGGTCAGTTAGGTTTTTTAGATTTGGCCTGTGGATGTACAAATATGATTTCCTTTATGTAGTATTATTATAAGTGCACGAACCGATTTTTGTACTTTTGGAGCAATAATTAGTTATTATTTTTAAACGAATTAATTAATAACGCGACCGCTAGTTACATTTTATTGGTATAGTTTATTGCCTAAATAAAATACGTTGGTGTATTTGTTACTTAGCGTAGTTCTTCCATTCTTCCACGCATAAGTAAGTTAATCTGTTGTTATGCCACGAAAAAGTCAGTGTTATACAAAGGTATTCCCACGCAAAAGTCTGTAGGCCCTTAAAATTGTCTCCCAAAAGTAATGCTCCCTTAGAATAGCTCTGTCCCACGAAAAAGTACTACAAATCCCACGCAAACTAATATTAAGTCTTAAAGAATGGAGGAATATACAGTGTTGAATTACGAATGCTATACATTGAGTAAATACAGATACGATATTGTAATAAATGATCCGCCCTTCCAAAAACATTTCGGACAAATTCGTAAAAGACGTTTTCCCCCAATACAGTACATGGTACTACATATTTATATTAATTGAGTTTGATGGGTCAAAGTTTCACAATAACTCATAGACACCCTAAAATATTGTGCATTAATTATGCTACAACTTACCTAGGATCCCTGATATGAGAGGTCTATTAATAATCATTGTGAAATAATTTAAAAAATTCTAATTTTCATTTCTAAATGTATTTTAAATAGACTGCATCTAAAAGAAAGAAAGCACCAGCGATTGAAAATGGAGAATCGCCAACATCGTCAACAGCACGTACACCTTCTGCAAAGAAACACAGGGAATCCACTGAACCTAGAGCAGCAAAGATTAGGGCTCCTCCAAAGCAGGCAGCATCAGCGAAAGTCGTCAACAATGTAAATCCTGTCGTTCGAAAGTCTGCTGCCAGCAGTTTGCTTAATCGCCCAATATTAAACTTTTCACCTCCTGTAAGTCCTTGTTGCATTAAAATGTTGTACTGTATTACCTGCCTGACCTGTATCGTAGTATAGCAGTAGTACCTGAACAATGACCAATTATTCAGCCAACTGCAATTGGCAAAGACTTCTAATTTTTGGGGAATTCCACATTTACAAATAAATGCATAAAGCAAGCATTTATAACTAAAATATATCTGAGTTTTGAATTGCTAATATATAAAATATCCCCCTTCAAAAGAAAGTAAATTGTTTATTTAACGGGATTTAATCAGTTGTTACCAAATGATGTTATTCCAATATGTATGTTCTCTAAAATACATTTTAATTTAATTTTATAGAATGCAGAGCCCCTAAATGTTTTAACGATTAGTCAGACACTAAAGGACAAGAAGATTACTCCGTCACCACTTCGATTTGGCTTTCTGGGATTGGGAATCATGGGGGCTGGAATGGTTAAAAACTTGCTGAATTCAGGACATCAGGTCATGGTTTGGAATCGCTCTCCAGATAAGGTAAGCAAATCTCATTATGTACTATACTGCCGCTTTCACAATTCAGTATGTAATTTCGTTTTACCAAAGAGATAGAAAAATGCATATTTTACCAATATAGCTATAATATTTATAAAAGCTATGTGCAATGTGCAGA
Source organism: Tomocerus mixtus (assembly GCA_034694165.1). NCBI lineage: Eukaryota > Metazoa > Arthropoda > Collembola > Entomobryomorpha > Tomoceridae > Tomocerus > Tomocerus mixtus. Next base: position 8,985 of record JAQFYC010001294.1, on the reverse strand, counting down.
TTTTGGATTATTTTGAAGTAGCCATTTAGTAAACCTCATGAACTTACTTTAAATACAAGGATGACCCTTTTTAAGGGCCAATAATTACTTAAATATCTATATTGACAATGTGCCACTCGTTTTCAGTATTTTTACCGTAAATAAGATAAAATAAAAACGTGGCTCTAAAATCCTTTGCACTAGATATAGTATTTTGGCTGTGATTCCTCCTCTGCTGTACGCTGTACTTCTTAGCAAACAATTGTAGTATTAGTAAGACTTTGCATGTGACTTTTTCCGGTTAGAAAGGGTGAAATATTGTTATACTTAGATAGTATAAAAATTGTTCATCGCTCAGTTTCAAGGCATTTTGCATCAATTTCTTCTTTGATAATTCATTTTTCGAGTTCATACCCTAGCCTTGAGTCCTTGAGGCAAAACATTGACGATTATTTTTGTTTTTGGTTCATGCAAGGCTTTTCCTTAATTTTTAAACACCAATAGAGTATCCCCCTCCGCCACCCAATATGTTAAATTTAAACTCGAATTATTAAATAGGTTAGGCCTTTGAATGAATGGCAGTACTTAACACTCAATAATACTCTACGACATCGAAAGAAATCACTAAAAAATTAAATCCACCGCACCACGCTGCTATATACAATCGTTCTATAGTTAAGAAAACTTTCCATTGCGTATGTAGAATATATTTTAAAATATATTTCCATTTTAAATTTGTCATGTGCGATGTTTTTGGCCGTAGCAAGTAAATGGGTAGATACTACCGATACTCTGAATATATATTTATGAAGTTTATTGCAAAAATTTGCACTTAGTATGGCCAACTAAGGAATTTTGTGTTGGTACTTAAGCCGGGCACAGAGTTGTGGCAATTTGAATACATTTAGAGCCATTTTTTCATAATGATTTCTGATTGCTTTCTTCCCATAATTAACTTTGGTAAGTTTTACCTGCTCCTAACCTGCTCCTAACCTGACTGGAAAGGGCTATCCTTATGCATATGTTCCTCTTGTATAATATACGTAGATAGTTAGGAATTAATACTTTGCTTGTGAAATAATAAATATGACACGAGTTGTTATAGGTATAATTATTCTGACTTTATTTATATTTTGCTTGAGTAATAACTTACAGTTTTATACTCGACATTAGATGTTATATACTGTTGATTAAAGTAATGATAAAACCATCATAAAAATTGTAGTATTATGGTACACTGGCAAAATAATCATAGTTGTAGTAATTTTACTAATATTTTGGAGACCATTTGACTAGTGGTACAATACGTCAAGTAAGTAATTCAACCGATTTCTAGGGAGGGGTGTTTAACAAACAGTTAGGGAACGTAAATGCGTTGTTAGTTATTACAATAATTTTTTCGTAGAACATACAAATTGTATTATAGTTAATGGAAAAATGCAAACTACGTATCGTTGATCAGTTGATCACTATTAGAGAATAAATCTACAAACTAAATACAATAATATAGCAAGCTAACAATACTCATCAGTATCAGTAATGTCAGAATCTCACTCATTGATTTAACAAACGCTCTTCATAATTTATACTTTTTTGTTAATTAAAATGCATTCATTTATATTATATTTCCCGATAGGATACATTCTGGTAAAATTTATTTCGAATTAGTATTAAGTTAATCTCTACATATTTAATTAACAATATTCAATATATTATGGAACTGTGAATACTATACAGTATTTGTGTATACCTAGTACACTTTTAAGTAGTTTCTGTATATATTCAATATTAGTTTCAATTTTGATATGTGCTCGTTTTGCCAACCAGGTGTTTAACTCAAAATACAGCAAGTTTAACCAAAATTTCATTGGCGGAGATATTACAAGGGTATCTACAATACATTAATACTGTACTGCGTAATTTAACCATTAAAAAAGTCGGCTATAACTTATATTTTTTGGAAATATGACATTAATTGACAATTAAACATTTACCTGTAGACATTGCCTATAAAAATGAAACCACAAAAAAAGGAAGCTAAGTTATATTGTCAAAGTTAATAATAAACCGAAAAGTAAAATACTTTAAGGCGATTCTGTTTCTTTGAAAATATAATTAAAAGTTGTTTTATAATAGCCAATAGTAGAATATTATTGTGGTTTAGCAGACAAGCACATTCATTAAGACAAAAATGGTTGGCTGGTATTTAGATTAGATAATATTTTATTTAGCTTTGTCAATTAGACACAAGAATAGATTATTCTCACAATATTGTGCCTATTTATTTTCTGGAAAGTGTACATTAGTGAATAAATGGCTTACGCTGATCGAAATCAAAATTAAAAGTGACTAGAGTACAAAGTCAAAAATTATACGTTAGGTGATTACAATTATCACATACCTAGATGTGTAGTTTACATGTTTTAGTATTTTTTATTGATGAGCTGATCAACAGCAGCTGCTGAAGAATGTTTAAACTATTGCTATTATAGTTTTTCAAATGGAGTACAGCCATAGTGTACAGAATAATGTAGAGTTGGTGTTAGTGACCAATCTACCCTATTATAGTGGATAATTTCCAGATATGGAAACGTGGTTATAAATTACAATAGTAATAATAAAAACTAAGCACACACTGTTAGAAATAATAGGATTTTTTAATTATTAACTATTATTTTTGTACTACTTATTAATATAGTACTGTCTTGTAATGCAAATCATGACTTGACACAATGCCATGCTGCATTTTCAAGGAATTCGGGAGAGAAATCTTATAATCTAGAACACGTTTCATTTCAACAACCGGGCAAATCCGTTTCTCTCTGAATATAATTGGCTACATTGTTTCTCATTGGATTATGTAGAGTTTATATTTATAGTTTGGATAATATGGTTTGCCTTAAAACAAATTATGTCGTTAAGTAAATATTATTAGAATATCTCTTAATTAGATCTCATGATTTTCATCAGATTGCTTTCTTAAAGAGTGAGAACAACATGGCTTGTCAGAATACTCTTCCAACTTGATTTTCGCTAACAATGCATCTTCTATGGCCAGAGGAGTTTCGCTCTTCTTTACGATATATTGGCTGATTAGTTCAGGTGGAATTAGTAGAGAGATGTGCTCCATTTTTTCCATTGAAAACGTGACGGATTCCTCCCGGTCAACTGGAAATGAGCCGTCGGCGTTTGTGATGTCGCCCACATCATTTAAATAGATCGAGTCTGCTCGGCCACAGGCTCCCATTCCACGGCACGTATCAAAGTTTAGAGTACGAGGCAAATTTTCCAGTATCTTATTTAGCGTTTGGGCCTGCCATTTATACGTCTCTCGTAACCGTAGAAGTTGGTGGCTGCTGAACTTGCATACTCTGTTTCTTTGGAAAAGATAGTTCTCACGCACTCTGCACAATTGCTGGCCTGAGTAACTAGACACCTTGCGAATCTACAAAAGGAGACAAAAAATAGTATTAGAAATCCATTACCATTTTGAAAGACACAGCAAAGCATTCAAGAATGTTTTCATTTTAATACGTAGCAAATGCTTACTTGATCGTAGTATTGATCTCGAACTGTGTGAAGCTGTTGAGTACCATACTCACGAATGTCGCACAGGTTCTTGGTTTGTGTAGTATAGCTTTCTCTGATTCTTTCCAGCTGCAGGAAGCAATTGTCCTTGATTTTCTTTGCCTGATAAATAATTATAGAAAGAAGCAAGTTTAGTAAAGTAAACAAAAGTTTGTGTCTATTAAGAGTTAAGGCAGATTCATTTGGTATTCTGTGTAGGTACCTGCATATTGTAGTTGTCCCGGAGTTTATCCAATTGGTAGGTCTTATTCTGCTCCATCGACTCGAAGAAAGTTTTAACTCGCCTCGCTTGGTTGGCAGTACTCATAGTATTACAATTTATACCGCACCTGTTGGAAAAAGAGTTTATTTTATTGACGTCATTGTTTATTGAGGTTATAGTATAGTACTTCCTAAATAGATAAATATAGACAATCGATTCATGGATTGATCGTCCTAGTTTGAAGTTAGATGATTTGTCAAACCTGTCGAGTAAGCTCCGAACAAGTTGAGTGACGAGTACTGCAAAAAGGAAACTGAAGCTAGTGATCCAGCCGACAATAATGCTGACTATGCGAACATCGGAAAAAATAGAGACATCGATGCCTAAGTGCACGTAGTGGGTAATGTTGAGGTCAGAATAGGAAGCGATGCACAAATATAGGCCGTAATCACTGGCTGTGACATTGCTAATGTGAAGGGTTCCATCAGGGTTAATTGTAGCTAAACTTAATGAAGAAGAGTTATTATCCTCCCCCTCGGCGGAAGGGTCTAGGTAGCTTATGTACTTTTTCGAGGGGGTGATCCAAGTGACCGTGGGCAGTGGATCCCGTTGCGTGTGACACTGGAGAAGGGTGTCTTTGCCTAAAACAGCATAATACTTGAAGGGTGTGCGAGCGTTGACATTTTGGTTGGTGCAGGAGGTAGGGACTTTTTGCATATACTCGGTGAGTGTGAATCGTTGAACGTCGTCGACGGCTACGTTGTGACACCAAATATTGTCCGTGTCATTGTTGGCTCCCAAGGAGACTCCTGTCGTGGAGATCCAATTGAGCAGCCAGCGATCCTGACAAGTACATTGCCATTGGTTCCCTTTAAGGTTCACGTTGGCAAGTCGCGGTGCATGAGTAAGCGTCTCTGGAATGATCGTCATATCATTATCACTGATATCGAGGGTTTCAACTGTCTGGAGTGTATTAATGAGCCGCTCTACCTCAAGACGAGATCGTAAAGCTGTTTCCTTATTCATAAAGGTTTTTGGTATCCAAGCGTTGGCCATTCGTAGGACTCGAAGCTGATCATTCAACTCAAAGTATGGCTCAAAAAATTGAATAACGTCGTTGTAACTCAAGTCTATGGATTCAATTTTCCGCAGAGGTGTAAATATTTCTGTGTCAATGTACTGTATTTTGTTATGACTAACATCAAGTTGAACGACAGACTCCAACCCGACAAAAACTTGTTCTTGAAGATGTTCAATGAAGTTGTGAGAGATATCCAATGTCTTTAGCGAGTGTAGGTTGACGGATAAGGAGTAAGGGAAGGATAGAATTTGGTTGTGGGACAAATTAAGGGATTTCAGTGAAGAAAGATGAGCAAAGGATTCAGGGGCTATGTCCGAGATGGAACTGTTGACGATTTTGATATGATTTACATGCGGGAGAGACCTCAAAATCAGATGGGACAACACAGAGCTGCAATCACAAATCGTAAGGCTGTCCAATTGCTTCAACTCGGAAAATACCGTGGCCCGTTCCTCCAGGGCTGGGGAACTGTACCCGTGAGGAACGGCGGATTCGAGAATTGAAAGTTTTTCCAAGCTCAGTCGTGACTTGTGAAAAATTGGAGAAGTTAAAAATGAGATGGGCTCCAGGGATACCTCTCGGAGCTCCAGTTCCTTAAGTGTATTCTCCTCAAATGGCGGAATCATCAATTCAATTGATTTGGAGTCCAGTAGATCACAGCCCCGAATGCTAAGTTGTTGGATGCCGGCCAATTCCACAATTCTGCTGTCCGAGCCATTGTTTCTAGAAGATTCCATAGATGCTGATGAACATGAGATGTCAAGTTGACTTGGAGACAGATAATTGCATTCACATTGATGGGGACAGCTAAATTCTTCTATCTGGCGATTAAGTGCCAAAGAGTCATTCCGTGTTTGATTCCCCGTGGGGAGGGTAGCATTAGCGGAGTCATTAACATTTAGGTAGTGTGGTGTTTCGGAAGGATCTTGAGAGGCTACCCCACCTGTGTAGATCAAGATGGAAGGAACTAATAGGGCGAATCTAAATATCCATTTGAGCAAAGCCTTTTCCATGTAGAAGCCCATTTTATTTTCCCCATGAATGCTTGAGAATCATCTGGTCAGGCCAACATCTCTCTCCGGGGGTCACATAGCTGTCTGAAATTAAAACAAATAACATTTCCTAAATAATTATATTATGGTAACAAGTACCTACACTTGTCTTTTAGCTTCGACTTAACTACAACTCCGGTTTCTATCTATCTTTGCGCAACAACCAACTCAAACTTGAGGGTGACCTTCGGAAACCAGCAATTTTCCTGAATTATACTATATTACAATACAATACTTATTTATGTTGATGGAAATACCTTTGTAAAGAGGACACTAATAAGTTTAATGTTTAATAGAACCTTGACTTTTGTTAGATTTAGATCGTAGGATTTAGTCAACTGCCTTTGGAAATAAGTAATCTCGTTTATCAATACTGTAAAAGAATATACATTTCTAAACTATACCCCTGGCTTTAATATTTCGTAAGCACTATTGATTTTGCTGTATTAAGAATTAAGAATTCTATCATCTATATATTTTACATTTTACAATAGAACGAATGCTTACTGCCCGCCTTCCGTCATCCGTAACTTTCTAGCTACTTAACAATTAAATAAAATTGATTTTAGAAGGTCCAAACTATAATTCTGAATTTAGAATTTAACCAGAAATAAATTGACTTATCTCAATAATCAATTCTGCTTGAATAAAATAACTTGATATATCAAGCTTAATTATAGTAACTATATAGTATCCCAATCCCAAGATATTTCGCAGTTGAGGATTCTATTTAAGCAAACTAATCTTAGTGGCTAAAACTAAATAAAAATAGTTAGTCAAGTGTGAGTTTGCTTACCATTTTGTCTTTGTGAGGGCGGGTTATTGCATATTATACATAGTTTATTCAAAGACCACCTATAAATTGCACAAGACTCGACTCCCCACTGGAATTGAAGGGAATGAAGATCAATATTCAATATTATAATTAAAAGATAAAACAATAAACCTCGCTTACGACAATATATCAAAGAAACTAATAATAATAATAACACGTAGTAACTAAACAAAGGGAATTGTGGCGGCGATCGTTATAACTTTAACGACATAATATTTCTGTATCACTTAGTTGTTCAGATCCATTTGTTTTATTTAAAATTAGATTAGAATAATGGCTAATTAATCGTAGTAGAACTTCGTTGGCTAATGTTACTTTATAATGTGAGTATGAGGTGAGCTGTTGGATGGAGCACCAACGAATATTATTTTTATTTGTGAATGAACAATGGTGCTTTTTAGTGATCCCAGTTTTAGAGTGGGACTGTGGACTGTGGGACTGACGGAAAACGGATAATGCAATGCAATGGAGAGAATGCAAGTCGAGGTCAGTCAGACTCAGGCTGAGTCTGAGCACATTCAGTTTTACACAGAGACAGCCGCAGCAGCAAAGCAAAAGCAACCTGACTGCCTGCTGTCCTGTCTAATAAAATGGTACAAGTTTCCTTAACGAAACAGCCTAGCTACTACATACGGGATTACAACAAGAGCTCCCTATAATTCTATTGTATTTGTATTTTTGTAATATGTAGGTATGTAATATTATAAGGTAGTTCCATGCCAAGCCATGTAATAAACAGTAGTAAGTAAGCTAACATTTTATATACAGTTTGATGCGTTATGCGTTGAATAGTGAGTGTTTTTGGTGTTACAGTTCTTGCGTGAGATGATTTTCCCAGTATAGCGTGTGTAGTAGTAGTAAGTAGTAGCTAGGGGACTTGGATCTATTGTGGTGAAGTGGAACGCTCACTTAGACTCTATTTCAATGCCTAGACGTACAGTAGTATAGGAAAATAGTGATAGCCTGATAGCTAGAAGGTAAAATGCTATAAGACGAGATGCGATCACGGTACCTGGCACCCCAGATAAATTTTTAGGTACTTTATTACTACAATGCATTATTACAGAGAGATAACACTATAGCCATGGCATGAATATATGTGTAGTTGTAGTGTAGTTACTATTTAGCTATAAGGTATCTTATGCAGAAAGATACGCTATATAGCCAAAAGAAATGTCGGCGGGGTTGTTGTTGTAGGCTTTTTGTATTTGTAGACGTAGTTCTAACATTTCTATGTATTCTAAAGTCGAGACGAAAGTCGAAGCTCTACGAACCAGGCAAGTGCAATGCAATTCGCAATTCGCTCACATCTGAGAGGCAAAGTAAAGGCAACTAATAAATAAAAAATTAAATACTCAGTACAGTACGACATACAGCTATTATACATATAGATTTCTTTTGAATGTTCTTAGTTCTTGCTAAGCTGAAGCTAAGGTAAATGTAAAGGTAGGAGAAGCAGCGAGAAGTTTAGTTTGTTCTTTATTGGATGGATGGATTCAAGTATTGGCTTGCATTCGGATTGCATTGCATTTGGATTAAAAATGCTCTGAAGTTTGTTTGTATAGCTTCACCATGTTAGCGGTTTGGTCTTACATGCTAAAAATTAAATACGGATTTTAATATCCATGAACTATAGCAATAGTAAGTAGGTATGTACAAGTACAGTACGGCAGATGGTATTTTATAGTTTAAGGTTAACATTAAGTAGCAATGGCAATGTTAATGGCCAAAAATAAGATAATAATATTGAGACGATGCCTAAACAGAGTTCCTTTGAGAGTTGAGACTTTGAGTCGAATCGCAAAAGAGCGATGCGCCAAAACTGTTTTTATGATGCAGCATTTCTGTAACTTTATTTTAGACATTTTAGTAGGTAGGATGCAGTGAAGCACAGTTGGTAAAAAATAGTTACGATACGAGTCTCATTTTGAATGGTGCAGTATATTTTTTTCAAAAATGACAAGAAATGCAATAACACCCCTTATTTTGCTCACAAAAATATTTTTAAGTCAAATGGGGCATTCCTTATGTGTTATTGAGTTACATTATTTTATAGGGAAATATATGCCTGGGTTTTAAAAAATAAAATACGATAGCTTCTAAGTACAGGAAATAAGTTTAGGCTTATACTGTAATACTTAATGTAATGGAAACGAACTCGGGATATTAGGGGGGAAATCACGCAAACTCGTTGCACTTGGGCACTTCGCAGTTTGGCGGAAATCTGCCAAAGTGCACAGAGTGGGAG